>CM039669.1:8111153-8116153 GCA_022405105.1 Aristolochia contorta | reverse complement strand
AATTGGAAGAGTTTAAAACAGAATTCTAAAAGAGAGAGAGAAAGAGAAAATAGAGAGAGAGGTTAAGAGAGTTCAAATCAGAAGTTCAAAACAGAGGGAGAGAGAGAGAGAGAGAGATAAAGAGAATAAGATAGAGATGTAAGATTCAAAAACGGAATGTTAATTCAGAGAGAGAGAGAGAGAGAGAGAGTGAAAAAAAGAAAGAAGTTTACCATTTTGAAACAGAATTGTAACTTGGAGAGAGGGAGACCAAGAGAGGGGGAGAGAGAAAAAAGAGGGAGACTTTAAGAGTGTAAAACAGATTTTACATTCAGAGAGCTAGAGAGGGAGAAAATAAATTAGAGATGTAAGAGTTAAATCTATAACTTAAATCAGAGAGAGAGAGAGAGAGAGAGAGAGAGAGAGAGAGAGAAATTAGATGCTAATTGGAAGAGTTTAAAACAGAATTCTAAAAGAGAGAGAGAGAAAGAGAAAAATAGAGAGAGAGGTTAAGAGAGTTCAAATCAGAAGTTCAAAACAGAGGGAGAGAGAAAGAGAGAGAGAAAAGAGAGAATAAGATAGAGATGTAAGATTCAAAAACGGAATGTTAATTCAGAGAGAGAGAGAGAGAGAGAGAGAGAGAGAGAAAAAGAAAGAAGTTTACCATTTTGAAACAGAATTGTAACTTGGAGAGAGGGAGACCAAGAGAGGGGGAGAGAGAAAAAAGAGGGAGACTTTAAGAGTGTAAAACAGATTTTACATTCAGAGAGCTAGAGAGGAGAAAATAAATTAGAGATGTAAGAGTTAAATCTATAACTTAAATCAGAGAGAGAGAGAGAGAGAGAGAGAGAGAGAGAGAAAATTAGATGCTAATTGGAAGAGTTTAAAACAGAATTTAAAAGAGAGAGAGAGAAGAAAAATAGAGAGAGAGTTAAGAGAGTTCAAATCAGAAGTTCAAAACAGAGGGAGAGAGAAAGAGAGAGAGATAAAGAGAGAATAAGATAGAGATGTAAGATTCAAAAACGGAATGTTAATTCAGAGAGAGAGAGAGAGAGAGAGAGAGAGAGAGAGTGAAAAAAAGAAAGAAGTTTACCATTTTGAAACAGAATTGTAACTTGGAGAGAGGAGACCAAGAGAGGGGAGAGAGAAAGAGAGAGACTTTAAGAGTGTAAAACAGATTTTACATTCAGAGAGCTAGAGAGGAGAAAATAAATTAGAGATGTAAGAGTTAAATCTATAACTTAAATCAGAGAGAGAGAGAGAGAGAGAGAGAGAGAGAAATTAGATGCTAATTGGAAGAGTTTAAAACAGAATTTAAAAGAGAGAGAGAGAAAGAGAAAATAGAGAGAGAGGTTAAGAGAGTTCAAATCAGAAGTTCAAAACAGAGGAGAGAGAAAGAGAGAGAGATAAAGAGAGAATAAGATAGAGATGTAAGATTCAAAACGGAATGTTAATTCAGAGAGAGAGAGAGAGAGAGAGAGAGAGAAAAAAAAAAGAAAGAAGTTTACCATTTTGAAACAGAATTGTAACTTGGAGAGAGGGAGACCAAGAGAGGGGGAGAGAGAAAAAAGTGGGAGACTTTAAGAGTGTAAAACAGATTTTACATTCAGAGAGCTAGAGAGGGAGAAAATAAATTAGAGATGTAAGAGTTAAATCTATAACTTAAATCAGAGAGAGAGAGAGAGAGAGAGAGAAATTAGATGCTAATTGGAAGAGTTTAAAACAGAATTTAAAAGAGAGAGAGAGAAAGAGAAAATAGAGAGAGAGGTTAAGAGAGTTCAAATCAGAAGTTCAAAACAGAGGGAGAGAGAAAGAGAGAGAGATAAAGAGAGAATAAGATAGAGATGTAAGATTCAAAAACGGAATGTTAATTCAGAGAGAGAGAGAGAGAGAGAGAGAGAGAGAAAAAAAAGAAGTTTACCATTTTGAAACAGAATTGTAACTTGGAGAGAGGGAGACCAAGAGAGGGGGAGAGAGAAAAAAGAGGGAGACTTTAAGAGTGTAAAACAGATTTTACATTCAGAGAGCTAGAGAGGGAGAAAATAAATTAGAGATGTAAGAGTTAAATCTATAACTTAAATCAGAGAGAGAGAGAGAGAGAGAGAGAGAGAGAGAGAAATTAGATGCTAATTGGAAGAGTTTAAAACAGAATTCTAAAAGAGAGAGAGAGAAAGAGAAAAATAGAGAGAGAGGTTAAGAGAGTTCAAATCAGAAGTTCAAAACAGAGGAGAGAGAAAGAGAGAGAGATAAAGAGAGAATAAGATAGAGATGTAAGATTCAAAAACGGAATGTTAATTCAGAGAGAGAGAGAGAGAGAGAGAGAGAGAGAGTGAAAAAAAGAAGTTTACCATTTTGAAACAGAATTGTAACTTGGAGAGAGGGAGACCAAGAGAGGGGGAGAGAGAAAAAAGAGGGAGACTTTAAGAGTGTAAAACAGATTTTACATTCAGAGAGCTAGAGAGGGAGAAAATAAATTAGAGATGTAAGAGTTAAATCTATAACTTAAATCAGAGAGAGAGAGAGAGAGAGAGAGAGAGAGAGAGAGAGAGAAAATTAGATGCTAATTGGAAGAGTTTAAAACAGAATTCTAAAAGAGAGAGAGAGAAAGAGAAAAATAGAGAGAGAGGTTAAGAGAGTTCAAATCAGAAGTTCAAAACAGAGGGAGAGAGAAAGAGAGAGATAAAGAGAGAATAAGATAGAGATGTAAGATTCAAAAACGGAATGTTAATTCAGAGAGAGAGAGAGAGAGAGAGAGAGAGAGAAAAAAGAGAAGTTTACCATTTTGAAACAGAATTGTAACTTGGAGAGAGGAGACCAAGAGAGGGGAGAGAGAAAAAGAGGGAGACTTTAAGAGTGTAAAACAGATTTTACATTCAGAGAGCTAGAGAGGAGAAAATAAATTAGAGATGTAAGAGTTAAATCTATAACTTAAATCAGAGAGAGAGAGAGAGAGAGAGAGAGAGAGAGAATTAGATGCTAATTGGAAGAGTTTAAAACAGAATTTAAAAAGAAGAGAGAGAGAGAGAAAATAGAGAGAGAGGTTAAGAGAGTTCAAATCAGAAGTTCAAAACAGAGGGAGAGAGAAGAGAGAGATAAAGAGAGAATAAGATAGAGATGTAAGATTCAAAACGGAATGTTAATTCAGAGAGAGAGAGAGAGAGAGAGAGAGAGAGAAAAAAAGAAAGAAGTTTACCATTTTGAAACAGAATTGTAACTTGGAGAGAGGGAGACCAAGAGAGGGGAGAGAGAAAGAGAGGAGACTTTAAGAGTGTAAAACAGATTTTACATTCAGAGAGCTAGAGAGGAGAAAATAAATTAGAGATGTAAGAGTTAAATCTATAACTTAAATCAGAGAGAGAGAGAGAGAGAGAGAGAGAGAGAGAGAGAGAGAGATGCTAATTGGAAGAGTTTAAAACAGAATTTAAAAGAGAGAGAGAGAAAGAGAAAATAGAGAGAGAGGTTAAGAGAGTTCAAATCAGAAGTTCAAAACAGAGGGAGAGAAAGAGAAGAGAGAGAGAAAAAGAGAGATAAGATAGAGATGTAAGATTCAAAAACGAATGTTAATTCAGAGAGAGAGAGAGAGAGAGAGAGAGAGTGAAAAAAGAAAGAAGTTTACCATTTTGAAACAGAATTGTAACTTGGAGAGAGGGAGACCAAGAGAGGGGAGAGAGAAAAAGAGGAGACTTTAAGAGTGTAAAACAGATTTTACATTCAGAGAGCTAGAGAGGAGAAAATAAATTAGAGATGTAAGAGTTAAATCTATAACTTAAATCAGAGAGAGAGAGAGAGAGAGAGAGAGAGAGAGAGAGAGAAAAATTAGATGCTAATTGGAAGAGTTTAAAACAGAATTATAAAAGAGAGAGAGAGAAAGAGAAAAATAGAGAGAGAGGTTAAGAGAGTTCAAATCAGAAGTTCAAAACAGAGGGAGAGAGAAAGAGAGAGAGAAAAGAGAGAATAAGATAGAGATGTAAGATTCAAAAACGGAATGTTAATTCAGAGAGAGAGAGAGAGAGAGAGAGAGAGAGTGAAAAAAAGAAAGAAGTTTACCATTTTGAAACAGAATTGTAACTTGGAGAGAGGGAGACCAAGAGAGGGGGAGAGAGAAAAAAAGAGGGAGACTTTAAGAGTGTAAAACAGATTTTACATTCAGAGAGCTAGAGAGGGAGAAAATAAATTAGAGATGTAAGAGTTAAATCTATAACTTAAATCAGAGAGAGAGAGAGAGAGAGAGAGAGAGAGAGAGAAATTAGATGCTAATTGGAAGAGTTTAAAACAGAGAATTCTAAAAGAGAGAGAGAGAGAAAGAGAAAAATAGAGAGAGAGGTTAAGAGAGTTCAAATCAGAAGTTCAAAACAGAGGGAGAGAGAAAGAGAGAGAGATAAAGAGAGAATAAGATAGAGATGTAAGATTCAAAAACGGAATGTTAATTCAGAGAGAGAGAGAGAGAGAGAGAGAGAGAGAGAGAAAAAAGAAAGAAGTTTACCATTTTGAAACAGAATTGTAACTTGGAGAGAGGAGACCAAGAGAGGGGAGAGAGAAAAAAGAGGGAGACTTTAAGAGTGTAAAACAGATTTTACATTCAGAGAGCTAGAGAGGGAGAAAATAAATTAGAGATGTAAGAGTTAAATCTATAACTTAAATCAGAGAGAGAGAGAGAGAGAGAGAGAGAGAGAGAAATTAGATGCTAATTGGAAGAGTTTAAAACAGAATTCTAAAAGAGAGAGAGAGAGAGAGAAATAGAGAGAGAGGTTAAGAGAGTTCAAATCAGAAGTTCAAAACAGAGGAGAGAGAAAGAGAGAGAGATAAAGAGAGAATAAGATAGAGATGTAAGATTCAAAAACGGAATGTTAATTCAGAGAGAGAGAGAGAGAGAGAGAGAGAGAGAGAGAAAAAAAAAAGAAGTTTACCATTTTGAAACAGAATTGTAACTTGGAGAGAGGAGACCAAGAGAGGGGAGAGAGAAAAAGAGGGAGACTTTAAGAGTGTAAAACAGATTTTACATTCAGAGAGCTAGAGAGGAG
>CM039669.1:7861953-8109453 GCA_022405105.1 Aristolochia contorta | reverse complement strand
TTCTATGTCATGTATCATCATCATGAACTAGGCCTTTGATTTGTCGTATTTTTCTGTATTAGTGAAGTGTTCTCTTTAATTGAGCATGAAAATTTCTTTGTTGTAAAGATAAGGATCAGAAGGAAAAGGATTGATAATAAAAGAGAAGGTTTGGGTGAAGAGTTTTTTCAAATAATAATAATAAATTTAAATCTAAACTGTTTGCATAAGGATTCATCACGAAAAACCTCATTGAGAGGATGAATCAAGAAACCCAGGTTCTTCCAAGTATGACTAATTTCAACCCGGATACTTTCTTCAATATCATAAGGAAATGACGTACCGTCCTGTCAACTATTTGAGTCATCCATGTGAGAGCAACGGGAGGCTAATACAAAAATGTATTTCTCAGTTATGCACAGAATATTTACCTTCGAAGTTACAGTTTCGAATGAAAGGGGAAAAAAAAAAAGAAAAAGAAGGCTTTTCTTTATAAATCTTTCGCACTTTACAAAATTGGCCCACCTCTACTTCAAGCAGGGCAAGGTAATAAAAAGACGGACTAATTCTCATATCAATTGCTCCCATGAAACCTATTAAGTTAATCTTATAAAATGACTTCCTGGCAAGGAAAGTGCCACGAACCATCGGGATGAAAGAGAAAAATCTGCAAGTCCTGTGAAGAATATATGATTTTATAGAGGGGCTAGTTATAACTGTACCTTGAACATGTTAGAGAATTTATATTTTTCTCCATAAGTTGATGAGACTATCTGCAAAGGACTTCAAATTTGCCCAAACCACTGATTTCTTCTCTGTTGGTTCGATGTGCTCCAATTTTGGGGAATCCTCTCTAATCAAATAAAGAGCCTTTCAGCTTAAAAGAAGAGTAAACAAAATATACTTTACTGAGCAACAAAGGAAACAGAGGATGCAACTCAAAGCAGAATACAGACATAGATTATGCCACCATCACCACGTGCTATTCTAGGTGCTACTACATGGTCCTTTAAAAAATAAAATAAAAAATAAAAAATAAAATAAAAAGATAGCCAAAACGATATTGTTGCAAAGATAATAGAAAAGCGTGTCAACTTACATACCCCAGAGTGTTATTTGATTGAGAACCTTCATGACCAAGGTTTTGAGTAGACGTCTTATCCAAACCACCTGAATCATGCAATCCTGGAATATTTTCACTTTCCCTGAAACATGCATCTGCCTCTTTCTTTAATTCAGTTTGATTGTTATGCACTCCAGCAGTAGTGATCTGATAAACCAAAGCAAGAACATGGATAAAATAATGAACCACAATCTAGCAAACTCAGTGATTGTAATTTGCATAACAGGTCTGAAATAAAAAAACCACACGAAAAGGTAAGAAACATTAATTTGAATCAAAGAACTTTTTACACTGGAGGTTTTCGAAAAATTGAAAGTTTTATTTGTAGTTTCAGTGCTTTTCACAGGCACACCGAACTGCCAAAATCCACTTTGGGCCTCTTTAATAATCTGGGATGTTTCAGTAGATCGCACAGGATGGAAATTGCTGTCTTTTTTTCTTTTTTCCAGCAGGTAGTCATATGAAGTCTCCCTGGTGCCACTAGAAATTTCAACTCCATCCATCAATGGCTCATTGAAGAAATCTCTTCTAGCTATTATGCTGTGGCCTGCAACTTTTTCCTCTATCATCTTCTCAACCTCTACAGCAATAAAAGGCTTTTTTCCTTCTATAATGTCAGTCTTCACTTCATACTTCTTAATCTTCAAGGCAACATCTCTCGGAGGATCAGGCAGCACTTTGTATGAGTGCTCTATTTCCTGAAGCATCCTTCTGACTGTATAGTAAGACCCACCAACTTCTTTCTTGGCACAAGAAATAGAAGGAAACCTTCCTTCATTTGATTCCCTGTACCTGCAGAAATGACAATATACCAATGGTGGGAGCAGTCATGCTGGAAGATTTTGAAGTATCCATCACAGCCAAAATCCAGAAAATCTAATCACCTTATTCTTACCACATTTAGCAGAATACTATCAAGGGCAATAAAGTAATCATAGGGTGCTATATTACCAAAAAAATACCTTGACCTGGTGCCTTGCACAATAAAAGAACACGAATGAGTTTTCTATACATTTTCACTTCTTATTTATTTCTTTTGTTACATACTTCCGAGTCATCAGATATTTAAACCACCATGTACAACTCAAGTGAAGAAAATTAGGGTAGGTTGTAAAAGGGTATGATCTTTTGGGACCTCATACTTAATAACTGAATTAGCATGTGTAATTAGGAGTGACAAATTATAATGTAAACTTTAAAAATTTTTATTCCTACGTTTCAGATCAAGGCATGATAAAAAAATTATAATTCACATTCCACTTATCTCACTCACAGAGCTCAAACTTCTACTTTTGAGAGTCTGTAAAATAATAAACCAAAACTCAAAGAAATAATCGAAAGGATAAATATATAAAGAGGCATATGCCCGGACCACCCCTCTTCCCTTGAGGTGGTCCAAGGCCGGGTCAGTCAACCAGGCCCACTATTCTGATATATAATATAAGACAAAATATATGATGCTGAGGTATAACCTAACATTCCTTAAAAAGTAAACTTTCCAACCGAACACCACATTTTAAAGGATGACAGAGTACATGAATATGTAGAATAAAGAACATATAAGACTGCCTATGTTTTTTTTTTTTTTTTTTTTGGGGAAAATGCAATATACTAAAACTAAGATAAAGACAGTGTTATACCTATTCATGGTTGCATATTAAGATTTAATATTTATTTATTTATTTTCAGGAGAAGGTGCATTCTTTCCATGAATATGGATCCTTAAAATTAGAGATTGACATATAAGCCCCTCCCTAACAAGAGAGTAAGCTAACCTGGTAGCTGAGGTCATTACAAGATCAACCAAGATTTCAATGATATCAATAAGTAATAAAATTTTAATAGATTTTAACTCCTACAGATCAGGCAATTGGGTCATTAAAATCTTATCATGCAACCAAAAATTAATAGCTTGATTAGAGTGAGGTATTTTTATCAAACCAATTATGTGGTAGTTATTTTATATTTAGATCCTAACAGCAAAGTTATTAGAATTGCACTTTCCGTCTAACACCACTTTGTAATTCCATCAGGACAGATATGAACAGAACCTGAACATAACCATAAAATTTGAAGCTTCAACCCATCATCCGGAATAGGCAATACAACCATCTCTTTTTGGAAGAAACTTTAATATTCAGTCATAGAATTTAAGGAAATCCAAAGAGAAGATCGCATAGAATTAATAGATGGCCAGAAGAAAGTGCTAGCAGCCATGACACTAGTTGTGTGGTCACATGAAGCAAGTCAACTGTTTCCGGTGCATCATGACTGCCAATAAAATATCAAAAATTATCACATAATTCTTTTCAATGAATGTTGATAGAATCATACTTGTCAACAAAAGATTTAAGCATAGCATGCCGCTCTTCTTTTGATACTCTTCGGTGGCTAACCTGGGCCTTTAAAGAGTCGGAACGAATTGTGGCAGCAAATGATCTTCCACGTCGCCAAACATTCGATCCCTGAGCTGCACCGGATATCTCGTCAAATGCTGTAAGAATTATCTGGGGTCAATTGGTCAACCTAGAGTATAAATTATAACACGAACCAGCAAATATCTTATAAAGTTTTTCACTCTCAACCCAGAAAGGATAACCAATGAACAGAAAGTACCAGTTCTCATTCTCAACCCACAAAGGCAAATCATCAACAAGGAGAATCTATAACTTCTCATTTTAAACCCACAAAGACAGATTATCTATTAAGAGAATGTACGATGTGTGTTTAACCACCCACGCTGGCAGATTATCAATGAAGAGAATGTACAGATTCTGGATGAATATGTCCATCAGATAAATTTTCAGTTTGGTATCACAACAGTAATAGCAAATAACGAGGCTGAGCAGCAGTATCAGCCCAAACTTTGCTTGAGAAACTGATAACGTAAATAGTCTCAATCAAGCATTAGATATTACGCCCAATTCTCGTCCTATTCTCAGGAATATTTTAGGCTTAGCCACTGACATATTCTACCAAGCTTATGATTCTAGTTTTGTCTTAAAAACCGAGAATAAAAACGAGTATTCAGTTCCAGATGGGGATAAGCTATCCAGATCCATGTTCTCAGTGATTTCCAGTAATTTTCCTAAAAGGAGCAGAAAGCTAGGAACTTTTCAACCGTTTGGGGCTCGTAATGGAAGGAGTTCAGTATAACTTTCAAAAAAAAAAAAAAAAAATGGATGGAGTTCTGTATGGTCGCAAAAGCAAGTCTGATAAAGAACCCACAGAAATCAAACACTAGGCAGAAGCGAGACTAAGAAAGTTTCTACGGAATCTATTCAAACAGGTTTTTATGTAATAGTTAGTGGCCTATAAGAGACAGGAGAAGAGAAGGCAGGACTCAGTACCCGTAACGGGTTCAGGAAACCGAGCTGCAGAGCTATTCGGAGTGTATAAGGCTCGTCTTGCTGCAGCCCACATTATGCGACACCGAGTAGGAAGCCGGAGCGAAACAGAGGGCTTTAGGCTGGACGCAACATGATGGGAAGGTGGAGATCGCCAGATTTCAAACGTACAGTTCGTTGGTGACATTCTAGAGCCCTTAAAGAAGAAGCCATTTAGGGTTTTAAATTTTGAACGTCGCCACAGAGATTCCTAATTTCCTGGAAAACTGAAAGCCTAGTCTCCCGACTCAGGCCATACTCCGCGAATGGTTTTTATTGAATTTGTTCGTGTAAAATATAGATTTATATAGGGTTTTTTTTGTAAATTTCTTCTGTTTGGTTTATTTTTGTTTAGCTTGTAACATTATATTCGTTTTAAGAGGTCAATGACTCAATGCAGTATTTAAATTCTGATTTTCTCGCCCAACACTTTTATGAATTTGATCATGGTATCAGAGCATTTTTAAGATTCATTCAAGTTTGATAACCTTCAATTTTTTTGAGTGGGGCTCATTATATTTAAATTGTTCTAGATAGCTTTAGTAGAACCACATGAACTTTTTTTATGTGGTATAACAGTCAAACACAGGCAATTCTTCAATTTGTTTTTAAATGGTAGAAACACAATTTGGTGTAACGATTAAATGCTTTCAGATAGATAACAGGGTAGAGGGCAATTGTAAAATTTGTCAAGAACTGTTAGTTAATTTTGGTACTCTACATCACAGATCAAGTCCATATACCCCACAACAAAATGCCAATGGTAAGATGAAACACACATATCCAACAGGTGGCTTGTTTTTTGTGTATCAAACCTCTTTATATAAGCAAGTTTGGGAAGAATATCCTTCATTCTCGTTAATCAATAGGTTACCTCTCGACTCTTGAGCTAGACATGTCCTTTTGAGGTTCTATTTTATAATAAACCGTGTTATAATCTGCTAAAGCTCCTTAATTATCTATGTTATGAAACCAATATTATGTCATCCAAAGATAGATTTAGTCCATGAGCAATTAAAATTATTTTATTGGGTTATTAGCTATAAGGCTTATAAAGTCTTTGATTTGGAGAATCATAAGTTTTTGGTGTTTACAAATGTTCATTTTCATGAAAATATCCTTCTTTTTCAAGTTTTTGAATCACTTTTCTGATGTTCCATCACCATATATTCCAATCACAAATGATGTTCACATTCTGTCTTGTACTCTTAGTGTTGTATTATATCTAATTCTTCTTGCTTAACTTCTCCTATTTCACTTGTTGCCAACAAACCAGTTCCTACTACTGCTACAAGTAATTTCTCTTCCTTCTTCTTGTGTAGGTCCTAGAAAAAGTATCGGAACTAAAAACCCTTATTCTGCATCTGCTTTTGTGATAAGAATGGATTTCATCTTCCATCACAGCGCACCACAAGGATCAGTGACAGCATCGGCAAAGCTTGTTGGTTCGGAAGGAAGGGCGAAGACGGCACTGAGGAGACAATCGGGAGAGGATACTTTTGAGCCAATAGGATTTTGGATTTCCTAGAGCCATCCAGTGTCCATGTGATCATAGAGTGAGTCCGGAGAGATGCGGCTGCAGTCTGAGTAGAACTTGGAGGTGGCGGAGCAGACAGTGTAGGAGCTGAAGTAGTCTGGGACAGTGGCTCTGGATGAGCAGAGGGTGCGGCCGTAACAAGCAACTGAATAGGATGTGAATTTATAGGACCATCGGAACACCGAATCTCTTTTGAATTTGATGACACCATGGGACGAGTGAGGGATTGTGGCAAATAGCAGGGACGGGAAGTGGTGATGTGTTTAGCATGAATAAATGTAGATGGTAGAGAAGACATGCCGGTTGGTTTAGCGGATTTGTGATGAGAAGGCCCACTTGGTCCAGCAGAGGCGGGAGTCAAAGAGGAAACAGGTACATCCACAAGATTCGGGAATGATGGCAGGCACGGAGCGGACTCTGGAGAGATGGAACAAGGCAGAAATTCAGGAGCCAAAACAGAGTCACGAAAACGGGTGTAGGGCGGGGCCGTAGAACCAGGTGCGGATGAAGTTGGAACTGTAGGAGATAATTATACGGCCCTGTTTCTGTAGAGTTGAACGGTGAACATTGCAAATCAGGAGGAATGGGTGGAAATTTCCATCAATGAAAAGAAGCTGGCTGGCGATGTGACCTAGATAATCCCGGAAATTTTGTTTCATCGAAAATGAAATGTCGAGAGATAAGAATCCTTCTGCTTTGAATCTGTATACAAAGAAATCCTTTTGTGTTGTATACTGTAGCAAAGAAGTAAGGAAGGAGAGCTGCGGTAATCCAGTTTCCAAATGCCTAGAGGTCGGAGGTGGGGGAAACAGAGACAACCAAACTGACGTAAATTGGAATAGGACTGATGGCCCATAAAAACAGAAGTAAGCGTTTTGTTTTGGAGAACAATGGTTGGTAATAAATTGATAAGATGCATGGATAGAGCAAAGGCATATGTCCAAAAAGCATCAGGCAACTGAGATTGAGTGAGTAGGGAGAGCCCAGATTCGACTATATGTCAATGTTTATGTTGCCAATGCCATTTTGTTTTGGCATCCCTGGACAGGACAAATGTTGGCGAATGCCTCTGTCGGAAAGAAATTTTTGTAACGAGAAACCAATAAAATCCCCTCCAATATCACTCAGAACAATTTTAACAGACTGATTACAGAGTTTTTCAATCTTTGGAATAAATTGCTGAAGGACAGAACAAACATCAAATTTCTGTTTTAAGGGACAAAACCAAGAAAAACGAGAGTAATCATCCACGATGATTAAGTAAAAACGAAAATCATTTATTGAGGTAGTAGGGGCAGAACCCATACATCACAATGGATAATTTATAAAATCGAAGAAGTGTGAATTGAATGATTTTGAAAAGGAAGCCTTGGACTTTTTCCGAGTTGAAATTTGGAACAAGGCGGATGCTTGGATGGAACAACGAAGTTGAGCATGGAGGAGAGGGAGTGCATAATTCTGGACAACGGATGTCCAAGGTGACGATGCCATAATTCAAAGCTGGAGTGGACCGCTGTAGATAGTGAAGCAAAGAAGGAGACAATGGATAAAGACCACTTTTAATTTGCCCTTGGTGAATTTTCCTCTTGGTCTGTACATTAACAATACAATTACCAATGGGTGTGAAAAAAAACGACCACCTGTTAGAATGAGATAGATTGGACACAGATGGTAATTTTAGTGAATTATTAGGGACTAGTAAAATGTCACAAGAAGAATGCATGCCAGAGGATAAATTGAAGTGGGTCTGACTAGAATGGGATATAGGTAAAGAATGACCATTACCAATCATAATACGGGCATTACCTTGATAAGGCTGCACATCAGTGACATCGGAGGGTTCGGCGGTGACATTGTGGGTGGTCCCAGAAACAAGGAACCATTCTTCATTTGGATTTACGGATGGAGAAGAAGATGTGGCTGTTAAAACAGCATTGGAGGATGTGGCACTCTGTGGTGCCCAACAGTGATTGGCTTTATGGAACAGATGGCCACAATGATAGTAAACAACCAAATGGGCATCTGTGTTGGAAGAAGAGGGAGGCATAGATCGGACTTGACCTCTTGTGTTAGAGGACCGTCCACAGCCTGCCGAAGGCCGACAAGAGGGACTGCGATTGGGATGTCCAAAAGAAGAAATTCAGGCACCAGATTGAACAGCAACAAGAATGGCCGGAGCAGCCGCTTGACGAATACGATGGCCGTGATCGAGCAGCTGTACGGAGACAGAAGTGAAGGTAGCATCCTGCTGAGCATCAATGACCACGATCAGGGATCATACTCGGAGTCCAGTCCCCGCAAAGTGCAGAGAATTAGATCATCATCGTCCACTGACTTTCCAGCACTAGCCAGGGTGAGAGACAAAGATTTGGCATGGGGGAGGTATTCATGAACTGATTTGGTTCCTCTTTGAAGATTATGTAGCTTAGTTTGAGCTGTTGGACGCAAGAGCACGTCACGGTTCCATAGACCTCGTTCAGAGTGAGCCAAGCATCTCGTGAGGTATGAGCATCTACCAAGCGAGGGAGAATTACATCAGAGATCGACTGAAGAAGCCTGCCAAGGCAAAGCTGATCAAGACAGAGCCACTTCTCGACTTCTTTAGGAGGAGAAATTGGCTGAGGAATAGAGCCATCAAGCAAGCCAAGTAGTTTAAGGCTACGTAGGACCGGTAAGATTTGGGTACGCCAGAGCAGGAAGTTATCAATCGTTAACTTGAGTCCAACTTCTTGAGAGATACCCTTGACAACGGGAAAGAAGAGAAGTTGGGTTTCAACATCAGAAACAGAGGCAGGCAAATCTATTTTTGAGGGAGAAATATATTCGATGTTTTTGTTGTTTTTGTTGTAAATATATATAACTATATATATATATATATAAGAGGAAGGTAACTAAAAATAGAGGAAAGGTGCAGTTGAGAGAAAGACAGATCTACAGAAGATTAGAGGAAAAGACTAATCTACAGAAGGACATGGTCCAGAGTAGAGAATTACGAAAGTGGTTTATTGAAGGTGTCTTCATCATAACACTCTCACCTTTTTCCCCATTATTTTGAGTTGATATTATTTCTAATACTACATTTTATTCATAAAAAACTAAGATGCAACATAATTTATGAAAATTCATCAATCGCTTCATTTCATTCGATATTTTAAACTTACAAATCAAGTGTTTAATGAAATTGACTCCTACTGGCAAACACTTAAAACTAATCCTAAACCTACTAATTACACCAAATAACAAAGGATATACCAAATACATAACTGAAATCAAAATTAGAGCAAGAGTTATCCAAAAAATTATCTTGCCTTGCTCGAGCTCTAAATACTTTCCTAATTCTCCTAAAGCCATCAATACACTAATTTTACTCGTAATCACCTTCTTCATCCTCCCCTCTTCATCAACTTACAGACCCCCCCAGGCCCCCATTGGTGCCTCCAAAAATTGGATCATACATTTGAATGTTAATTGGGAGCACTCCCACTTGCATGCCAACTTGAATCATTGTGTAAGTAAAATCTTGCACATATATTGATCATGGTAGGCTTGTCTTTGCTTCATACAAGTGAGACTTACTTCTACACTTTTGGCTTTTGGTGGAAGAGGTCGTGGCTTTGTTTGTCTTCTGAAGACTATTGACAAAGGTGTGATCAATTGAGACCTCCAGATGAATGATCTCTTCTGTTCCATTTAGTGTAATGCCAGCCTTTACACATATTGGTGATTAATGGTGGGAAGAGAGACTTAACCTTTGAGAGTCTGCTGCTTGAATAATCTTCCACTCAATCTCTTGTCCTACATGGATAGACTTGTCGATCATTATACCATAAATTAAATACACTCTGGCCTTAATCACCTCAGCGTAGTGCTGGCTCGGAAAGAGCTTAGCACTCACAAAATACAGCCAAACCGTTGCCTCTTTACTCAAGTCTTTCTAAGGAAAACACTTGTATTCCCTCCCACTCATTCTCCATGAAGTACCATATGGGCATATGAAACTTGAAACTCCTTCAGCACTCAGTACATCCTCCAAAGTACTAAACTTCACTTTAATATGTAAGAAAGGTGGTAGTGCTTGTTGATGATGTTCCTTCCAAAGGGTACTTCCTTACCTCCCACCTTCACCTTGGTGCAGTCATAACGAATCAAGTTTGCATAAAATTCTCGCACTAAAGCAACTCAACCTCCCATTGGTTGTGAGAAAAATGATTTATACTGTCTTTCCAAATTTTGCCTTTCAAAGGAACCAAATTATGCATCTGAAATATCAATTTCCCTTTCAGGTATGAGAGTCTTCTTTTTCACAACATTTACATACTTGTAAGCTTCTTCTGATATGAAGGCATCCATGCTTGTAAGCTCCTTACCTTTGGCCTTTGATGTCATGGGAGCCATGATTTCCACACTTTTTCTTCAAAGTACTTGGATTTTCTTCACAAGTGAAGACTCGGCTCAATCTACAAGTGTCTACCTCCAAACAATCTTGCTCAAATTTTTGTAGACTAAAACTCTGGCTGATTAAGGCTCACGCCTTAATAAAGGGTTTTTGGAGAGGGTAAAATGGAAAATTTTGAAATGGGATCCCTCTCAAAAAATGGGGGAAGAAAGTTTTTGGGTTTGAATGGTTGAGACACGAATGAGGCATGTAAAAAGTATTTTCTATGCCCTCTAAATGTTGTTTACCTTAAAATTTTAAGTGGTTTGGCCATTTAAACAGCATTTATAGTTTTGTCCCGATTGTCATGATGCGGCGGCGTCAAATTTTGAGTGATGGCATCAGACGATTAATGTTTACTCAATTCAACAGATCTGATGCCGCATCATGGCACAAAACCACGACGTCCAACGACTTAAAAATGGCAACTTATTCTGACTAAATTTTATTAAAAACATAAATTGCACTATTCAAACTAACTAATTCTTCCATTATTAAATGACACTTTCATAGAGGAAGTCTATATGGAATAACCATTTGGTTTCATTCATCTAACTCAGCCTCAAGCTGTTAGTCGCATTAAAAAATCCTTATACAACATAAAACAGTTTCTCTTGTTGATTTTTGCATTGTTTTGTCCAAAGCAGAATCCTCTCTGCTCTATAGATACAGCAATCAGTCCACAATTTATATTTTTGTGTATGTGGATGATATTATAATCACTGGCAGTTTATCTCATGAAATTGGTGATATTATTTTGAGTTTACAGAGAGATTTTTCAATCAAGGATTTGGGTGTACTGTATTATTTTCTTTAGATTGACGTAGAAATAAGTCGAGTAGGTATTCATCTATCTCAATCCAAGGATACTATCAATCTTCTTAGTTGGCTAGGAGTTGCAAATGATAAGCCATTCTTCACACATGTGGCAGAAGGTTCCAAGTTATCCAATTTTGAAGACACTCTGTTTAGTGATGCATCTGAATATAGATCTATAGTGGTGTGCTACAATAATTAAAACTTACTGGCTACATCATGCATGTCAATTTCTGAAAACTCCCATAGTCGTCCACTATTCTGCTATAAAATGAATTTTAAGGTACTTAAAAGGTAGTGTGCTGCATGGATTTCTCATTCAGCCAGCAAAATATTTTGGTATTGTTGCTTTCTTTGATGTCGACTAGGGTGGTTATTCGGATGCTCGATTGTCGGTCACAAGCTTTTGCATTTGCTTTGGTGGCTATAATTTGAGCGTCTTTTATGAAACAGCCAATTGTGCCTCGTTCCAGTGCAGAGGCCAAATACAGACCCTTAGTTGTTGCTGCAACAAAGGTTGCTTAGATTTTGCAATTATTTCAAAACATTTCAGATTTTTATTAGAGACTGTCCTGCTATTTGGTGTGATAATCTTTCTGCCACTTACATTGTGGCTAGTCTAGTTTTTCATGGTCGTCTCAAGCATGTTGAGCTTAACTAGCACTTCATTCATCAAAAGAGTGAATAATTGGCTTATACATGTTATGTATCTTTCCCCAGTTGATCAGGTCGTAGATGTTTTCACCATGAGACTTTCAAGGGGCTTGTTCTCTCTTTTTCTAATCAATCTTCACGTCATTCCAAGGACATTTAACTTGTGGGGGAATATTAGAGAAACATAATCAGATATCAATTTGTAATCTTTGGTATTGATTTTGGTACTGATCAGGTCACATATAATTTCACCATGGTTGATGTTTTCTTCTCATAGAAACGTGTTGTCTTAAACCTCTTTCCAATTTGTAATCTTTGTAAATCTATTTTGAGTGTATACCAAATCGGTTATAGTTATCTTTTATGATTTCTTTCAGCTCAAGACTTTTGAGTCAGTTTCCCATTCTGACTTGGGCTCTAGCTCACATGTATTTATATGAGCACACTTTCACATTCACACAGAGGAAACACATGTTCTTTAATCCTTGGGTGTCCTAAAATCCTCTGTTGAGCTCAATTAGGATTCCAAATTGTGATTACTCAGTGATCAGGCAATTAACCACGTGTTAATTACAGCATTAAACATACTTTGATATATTATTATTGCTCAAATAACTTTATTATAATTCAAAAACACGTCCATATGAAAGTCATACCCCCTAATGATAATTTAACTACTCATGCTTGTAATCACGAAATTACAATATAGCAGCATTATCCATACATGATTCACCAAAATACACATTACAAATCCGAATTTAAAGCACAAAACTGAGGAAGAATCTTTCCTTGTGATGCAATTCCATGTTCCCAATAAAATTCTCCTCCAAAATGGCAGTTAAACTTTCTTTGCCCTTCTGGCATGAAGTTCTAGGCATGCTGGCTTGATTTTCAAAACATATTTGTCAGCCCTTGGCATTGAACCCTAGGTTTTGCGCATAAGTTGTTGGAAGCCGTCAGAGTCCAGCACTTTCACTCTGCGTCGCCTCCATTTTATGCGGGTGACACACATGTCCTCTTCCATTGGCTTTTGGCTCTACTGCATCTTGTCATGAGGATGGTGCCGGCAAAGGAACTATAGCCTCTGCTCCAGCACTCGTGGAACACAACTTCAAAGCCGTCAAAATACATCAACCTAGTCCCGGGCACGTCACCGACAAACTGAGTTCTGGGCTCGTCACCGACCAACCTAGTCCCGGGCTCGTCACTGACCAGTATTGAGGTCCTAGTTGGAGAATGCCACCTCACTCATATGCAAGAGAGAATAGTTTCAACTGTCAAAGTAAGCAAAGTAAAGAACAACGAGGTTGGGAAAATGATTTTGATTACCTTCGAATATACAAAGTTACAAGTAGAGCCCCAATGCTATCCCCCTCGACCTCTCATCTGAGCATAAAGATGATTTGAAATCTCACCCTTAACCTCTTTACTTATTTATAGCCAAACATATTTGTCAGCTAATAGGACAACGAGATTTTGCTCTAGGCAAAATACAATAGAGAATTGACTCCAAGGAAATGACTTAGGTGATCTTTTGACCGTTTCGGTCTTTCTTAAGCTATCGCATTTAAATTCCCTAGTTCACCCAAACTTTGAGCCTATGCATATCCAAGTTTTTCAAGAAAACCGACTTTTAACTCACCTTTCTAAACTACTTGTATTTTCAACTCTCTTCTTATATGAAACCCCATTCACACTGCTTAACTAAATCAGATTGAGATCGAGATTCCCAAACATCTACAAGTGAAAGCAGATGGGAGAGCCAAAAAAAAAAGCTCTTGCATAGCTAGGCTAGTGTAAATATTAAGTCACACAACTAAGAGATGATTGATCTACCGTATAGAGTTTCTAAGTTGAAAATAAGGAGTGAGGTGAGAAAGTGGTCTATCAATTGGCCAAAGTTTAAGTTTGGGGGAGTAGCTTTAGATCATGAGGAAAAATCAATTAATCAATCTGGTTAAGTCTAGCATACTGAATGATTTAAATCTTTATGATCAACCTTTATGACCTACCCAAGTCCCTTGCCCCATTACAACCTAATGAAGTCCTTAAGATCTTAGGATCACTTCTCTATGATTAGTGGAGAGTGGACTTTGAAATTAGCCTATGGGATTTCAGCAGTAAAATTTAAAGTGCATAGAATGTGAATTGATTGAAAGAGCACCTAGTGAGAGACATAATAATAATAATGGAGTACAAGGGCAAGATAGAAAGTCTCTTAGGCAAGAAAACACTCCTAAAGAAGATTATAGGAGGAATGCACTATCAATCAGAACCTTAAATTTTTGTTTTGGAAATAAGTGTTGCATGATAAACTGATCACATAGTGATCAGCAAGATTGAATGTTTGGTTTTCTGTATTAAGGCCTTTGCTCGAGGACGAGCAAATGTTTAAGTTTGGGGGTATTTTTTTAGTGGAAATTATGCTGCATTTGTGGGCTAATTTTTTTATATGTTTGTGTTGCAATTTCACTAACTTTTAGCGTTGTTTATGTAGGATTGTGGATCATATTCACTAAACACAAAATGGAAGAAAAAAGAGGCAACTTGCACGTTTTTGGGCCTAAAAGCACTACATTTTGGAGCAATACAAAGGCCGGTGCCACATGGCGTCAGATGGGAAGGCATGGTGTTATACAGAGGAGCAGCATGGCACGCAATGCCACAAGGCGCCAGAGCAACTGCCACGGCATCAAAGTGACAAATGTAGAAGCAAAGTCGCTGACGCCACATGGTGCCAGATCGAAGCGCGCCACATGGCGCCAGATCGAAGCTACGCCGTGGGGAGCATAGAAAAATGGTTAAGTGTTGAAAGCCTCAGTGCCCAAATCGGCGTAGGAGCGCTGGAACTAGAAGAACTTTTCAAGGTACAACATCTCAGCATTAGGATCCAACACCGGAGCGCTCATCCTTGTTCATCTAGCCCCTCGGCATCAAAACTCAATGACGGAGCACTCGACCTTGCATGTGTAGCCCCTCAGCATCTGAACATAGCGCTGGAGTGCTGACGACACAAGGAACAGCAGAGCGCCACACCACAGAATCTTATGGCGCCACACTCGATGCCAAGACTTGGCACCGTCGGAGGAGACCAACGCCGTGTGGCGCCACATCACTTAGGGAACTAAAAAAAGGGGAATCTTTCAGACTCCCCAATAAATAGCCGTTATATATGCTCTTTGGGCATCACGCCTCCATGCCTCAAAAGCGAAGTTAGCATTAGGAGTGAAACAAATATAAATTGGTCGTTCAGGGAGGAAGAAGGAGTTCAAGAACAAAAGAGAAGTCTTTTGCCTTTGTTTTATCTTCTTTATTTCTACCTATCATGTATTCAATGTCAATGGATAGGGATTTTTCCCTATTCTAGAATATGTGTAGCTAAGTTTCAGATTTATGTAATGTGATTTCGGATTTGGATTCATGTAATTTCAACTATTTAAGTTAATCTAGTGCAATCAATCTTTAATTTAGTGTGAGTGGCCATTGGGGAGCTATTAACATGAGGAGATTAACGACCTCCAAATGTTCATCTTATCGTTTCGTTGAGAATGAGAGGTAATACGAAAGGATACCACTACTCTGCGTGTGATCCCCAAATCGCAGCAAGTAGCAAGGGTAGGTGAGGGGTGCGCCAGTGGACTTCAAGAGAAGTGTCTCGACACACGTGGTCATTTTAGGTTGAGCTACATGGGGCTCTAATTTAGACCTATGACCTCGAGAGACAAATCAGGCTAAAGAGGGGGCACGATCGTAGCGCATTGAGAGAGGGTTACCCGTAGGGGATTCTAGACCACTAACAAGCCAGAGATTGCACACTTAACTAAATTGTATGGATCCAACCCTTAATTGCATAAATCACTTTCCCCTACTTCTAATCTACTTCGTCTCTAGCATAAGAGTGTATCACTTAGGAACTGCAGTAATTAGATAGTCAATATCATTTTGTAGTTTTAGATTAGGATACAGTGACAATTGTCTTTAATTACAGTTGTTTGATATAACTATAGGGAATTCATTGTTTAATATGTAGTATAGTCCTCGTGGGATCGATTTGGATTCATCCAGTATATTACTTAGTTCAACATATGTACTTGCGCACAGGAAGAATTTCTATAGTGTCGTTTGTGCCCAACCACAAATCTGCTAGTTAATTTAATTACTATCTTCTATTAATCACTTGTCTTCCCTTTTTGAACAAAGAGTACATCTTTATGCTTTGGTTCATTGTTCAACAAGGGTTTTTAATTTAATTAAATCATTGAATACATTAATTATTTCAATTAAATCACAAGTAGAAAAGTGTTATCCACCGACGGTTGGCCCATTTTGTGACGGCGGAACTTCGCAGAATCCCGCCCAACCGTCGGCAGAACACCCAAAGCCTTCCATCAACGCACCCTAACACGTGTCGGCAGATAGTTCACAGAAGCGCCGACGCACACCTCTATGACCCATCGGGGGAATGCTCCTTTACTTCCGTCGACGCACCCAATACGCGTCGGCGGAAAAATAAGTTAATCGCAGTAAGAATCCCCCGACGCTTGCTCATGCGTTGTCTGAACCTCTCCGCCGACGGTCTTTTTTACTCGTCGGCGGAACTTATATTAATGTGAAATCGGCTTGAATTCGATCATAATCGAATGGGCCATATGCTCACCGTTCCCAATCATTAGGTCCCGATTTGAATCGGGACGTAAGTTCCCGCGCTCCGTTACGCGCAGCGCGTAACGGGCGCGTTCATTATCTTCTCTCCCTCTTCAGCCCGAAATGCGTGTTGCCTTTCCTTCCCCGGCCGAAACATTTTCCTCCCTTCCCCGCCCTAAACGGCTTCGCTCCTCTGCGTACTCTGGCGTTCTCCGGTGTTCTCCGGCGACGGTTAATTTCTCCTCCGCCCGAAACGACTTTGCCTCTTTCCTTCCCTGCCCTAGCCTCATTCCGTCTCCTAACCTGCTTCTTTCTCCTAATCGACAAAGCATTCCGGCGCAAATGACTCGTGCGAGTTCTCCGGACTGCATCCTGGCTTTGATTTGGTAAGGGTTTTCGCTCTTTCGTTTCCCCCTCCCTCTTTGCGTTCCCTCTCTGTAATTATTTGTTTAATCGATAGTGTATATTGGTTTGTGTTCTTCGCAACTGAAATTGCCCTCAAATGATGCAGTATTGCCACTGTCCACAACGCATAGAAGTATTACACCCGTTGCAGTCAGCTAATCTTACTCATTGCTGCAGAATATAAAAAGGCCAGGTTGGTAGTCTTTTTCACAATATGATTTTTTTGATTTATGGTGTTGTTGCTCTATTTTACTCTTGGTATATTTGATGTCGCTGTATGTTACTCTATTTTACTTTCGGTGTCTTCGTTGTTGGAACCTTATTTTACTCTCGGTGTCAGAAGATGTTGTTGTATTTAATCTTGCTCTGTCACGGTTAATGTTTTATGTGGATATTCTGTTTCATACTGTAATTCGCAAATTCTGCCTCTATCCATCCAATCTTCCTCTCTTTCTGCCTCAATCTCTCTCTCTCTATATCTCTCTCTCACTCCTTTTCTCTCATTCTTTGGCTACTTAAAATCTCTCTCTCTCTCTCTCTCTCTCTCTCTCTCTCTCGGTTTACTCCCAAATTCGGTTTCAGACTTTTAATTCTCTCTTCTCTCTCACTCTCTCTCACTCTCTCTGATTTCTCTCTAGTCTCGGTTTTCTCTCATGTTCTGTTTTACTCTTTAATTCTCTCCCTCCCTCTTTCTCTTTTATCTTTCACTACCTCTTGAATGAGTCCTCTATCTCTTACCGATTTCTCTCTTTGAATTTCTCTCTTTCTCTCGTTCTCTCTCACTTAGTTTTCTCTCGTTCTCTCTCACTTAGTTTTCTCTCTAACTATCTCTCTGACTTTCTATCAAAATCTGTTTATTATCTGTTCTTCTCTCTCTTTGAATTCCTCTCTCTCTCTCTCTTTCTCTCTCTCCCTCACTCACGGTTTTCTCTCTCTTGGGTCATTCTCTCTGATTTCAACATTGTTGATTATTGCTCTCTCACGGTTTATGTGGATATTCTGTTTGAAAACGGATATTCTCAAATTCTGCCTCTATCTCTCCAATCTTCATCTCTTTCTCCCTCAATCTCTCTCTATCTATCTCTCTCTCACTCCTTTTCTCTGTTTATCTGGCTCTCTCATTTCTCTCTACTTAAAATCTCTCTCTCTCTCTCTCTCTCTCTCTCTCTCTCTCTCTCTCTCTCTAGGTTTACTCCCAAATTCGGTTTCAAACTTTTATCTCTCTTATCTTCTTTCTCTCTCACTCTCTCTCTGATTTCTCCATACTCTCGGTTTTCTCTCATGTTCTGTTTTACTCTTTAATTCTCTCCCTCCATCTTTCTCTTTTATCTTTCTATACCTCTTGAATGAGTTCTCTATCTCTCACTGATGTCTCTCTTTCTCACTTTCTCTCCTTTTCTCATTCTCTCTACCATAGTTTTCTCTCTAACTATCTATGTGACTTTCTATCAAAATCTGTTTCTTATCTGTTCATCTCTCTCTTTGAATTCCTCTCTCTCTCTCTCTCTCTCTCACTCTCGGTTTTCTCTCTTTCTCATTCTTTCTGATTTCTACTTTGTTAAATATTTCTCTCTACTATGTTAAATATTTCAAACTTTAATTCTCAAATTTTGTCTCTACCTCTCCAATCTTCCTCTCTTTGTCCCTCAGTCTCTCTCTCTATTATCTCTCTCTCACTCCTTTTCTCTCTCCTTCTCTTGCTCTCTGATTTTTCTCTACTTAAAATGTCTCTCTCTCTCTCTCTCTCTCTCTCTCTCTCTCTCTCTCTCTCTCTCTTTCTCTCTCTCGGTTTTCTCTCTTTCTCTCATTCTCTCTGATTTCTTCATTGTTAAATATTGCTCTCTATCGGTTTATGTGCATATTCTGTTTCAAAATTTAATTCTCAAATTTTGTCTCTATCTCTCCAATCTTCCTCTCTTTCTCCCTCAATCTCTCTCTCTATTATCTCTCTCTCACTCCTTTTCTCTCTCCCTCAATCTCTCTCTCTATTATCTCTCTCTCACTCCTTTTCTCTCTCTTTCACTTGCTCTCTGATTTCTCTCTACTTAAAATGTTTCTCTCTCTCTCTCTCTCTCTCTCTCTCTCTCTCTCTCTCGGTTTTCTCACTTTCTCTCATTCTCTCTGATTTCTTCTTTGTTAAATATTGCTCTCTCTCGGTTTATGTGCATTTTCTGTTTCAAACTTTATTTCTCAAATTTGTCTCTACCTCTCCAATCTTCCTCTCTTTCTCCCTCAATCTCTCTCTCTATTATCTCTCTCTCACTCCTTTTCTCTCTCTTTCTCTTGCTCGCTGATTTCTCTCTACTTAAAATGTTTCTCTCTCTCTCTCTCTCTCTCTCTCTCTCTCTCTTTCTCGGTTTACTCCCAAATACTGTTTCAAACTTTTAATTCTCTCTCTTATCTCCTTCCTCTCTCTCTCTCTGATTTCTCTCTAGTCTCAGCTTTTTCATGTATGTGGGGTAAAAAAAAAATTTGCACCACCCTTCAGAGGTCAGAATTTGAAAGCGTTTTTCTACAAGAGAATTAATAAAGTATGAAGGATTATATTTTCTCTTAAGTTGTTCTTGCGCCTTGCTTGTTGCTTAGTATAGGACAATTAGCTGTTTGCGTTTTGCTGCATGGTTTATTGGTGTTGTCCTTCAGTAATATAGAATGACTTTTCAATCCTTCAAGATGTTGGATTATTAGTGCTGCAACATTTTCAAAATCGAGGTCAAAGATTTTGACAGTAGATGCCTCAGAATTTTTTTGCCAAAGTTCACGCTACCACCTCACTTCAAAAATTCTGACCAAGTTTTGGTGGTCAAATCTTTCAAGGCTATTTAGCTTTCAGCCCTAAAAAATCTGTGGGTATTCATAGCTTTACAGATATTTGGCTTGGTTAGTTACCCAATTGAGAGTTAAACCCCCATTATTTTCTTCTGTGTAGATTATCTTTCATCAATACCATGGATACAGACTATTTGAATGACAAGAGATGGATGTATGAGTACAAGTCCAAGCCGGCCCGGTGTCATCCTAGATTTGTTGTTAGAGTCAATTTTTTTATAGATTATGCAAGAGAACGGCTAGGAGTCCAAGGCAATGGTCAGATGCGTTGTCCATGTCGGAAGTGTGAAAATGGATAGAACCTTGACTGTGAGACTATCATGACCCATATAGTCCTAGAGGGTTTTTTCCCACTATACGAAAGCTGGTCATACCATGGAGAGCGACCACAAAATCAGTCTGACAGTAATGTGCGGACTGGCCATGGTGAGGAGATGGGAAGGATGTTGGGTGATGCTTTCATGCACAATGTGGAAGAACACAACGTTCCAAATGATCCTGATGATGTTGAAGAACATAAATTTCAAAAGTTACTGGAAGAGGTGAAGAAGCCGCTATATGGAGGATGTGAGAAATACTCAAAACTATCTTTCATTGTGCACTTATTCTAATTAAAGTGTTTGAACAGATGGAGCAACAAATCATTTTCAGATGTTGTTTCCCTTCTTAAAGACGCCCTTCCCCCGGATAATTTGCTTCCACAAAGTTGGTATGAGTCAAAGAAATTGATGGCAGACTTGGGATTGAGTTACGAGAAGATCCATGCATGTCCGAACGGCTGTATATTATACAGGAATGATTTCAAAGATCTTGATAAGTGTCCAAGATGTGGATCCTCAAGATGGGCGGTCAAGAAAAAAGGGAGAGTGCAGACTGCTTCAAGACCTGCAAAGGTCCTTAGATATTTTCCCTTGGTTCCAAGGTTGCAACGGTTGTTTATGTCCAACATAACATCACAGTTTATGACATGGCATGGTTCAACACCTGCAACTGAAGCAGGAAAGATTATTCACCCTAGAGATTCAGCAGCATGGAAACACTTTGACAGAGTGTATCCATCTTTCAGTTCCGATCACCGGAACATTAGATTGGGTCTTGCAAGTGACGGTTTCAGCCCATTTAGGTTTGGGACAGGGTCGACCCATAGTACATGGCCAGTAACCATTACTGTATACAACCTTCCTCCTTGGTTGGCAATGAAACAACCTTATTTTATGATGACTCTTCTTATTGATGGACCGAAGTCCCCGGGAAACGACATTGACGTGTACTTGCAACCTTTGATTGATGAGTTAAAAATTTTATGGGAATCAGGGGTGAGGACTTACGATTCACATACGAGGTCATTCTTTCAAATGCGTGCAGCGGTAATGTGGACCATATCAGACTTTCCTGCATATGGCATGTTGTCAGGTTAAGGTACGAAGGGGCACAAAGCATGTCCCACCTGTCACGTGAACACTGGTTCATCATATCTGCCATACAGTCGAAAATGTGTTTACATGCGGCACCGAAGGTTTTTACCGAACAATCATCGGTGGCGTTCAGATAAGAGGTCGTTTGATGGGACCGAGGAACTGGATGTAACCCCCCTTCCCTTGTCGGGTGAAGACAATATGAATTCACTAGTGGGGCATGAAAGCACTGTATTTGGGAAGGGGAAAGGGGTTCAGACGGAGGCCAACACTTTGCCCGATGGATGGAAGAAGAGGAGTGCATTTTTTGAACTTCCATACTGGAGCGCTCTACTCATTCGCCACAACTTAGATGTCATGCATATCGAGAAGAATGTATGCGACAGTATTTTGAGTACAATCTTGGAAAAGGATGGAAAGTCCAAGGATAATTTGAAGTCTAGATTGGACTTGCAGACACTTAACATACGGAAACAACTCCATCCACGCCCATCGAAAAGGGTTGTTGGGAAGGTATTAATTCCTCATGCGGCATACAGTTTGACGAATGATGAAAAAACACGGTTTCTACATGTTTTGAAGGAATTGAAGCTCCCGTCAGGTTTCAGTGCGAATGTATCAAACTAAGTTCAAGTCAAAGGAAGGAAAATGGTGGGCCTCAAGAGTCATGATTTTTATGTTCTCATGCAACAGCTCCTTCCATTAGCGTTGAGGAAAATAATGTCAATGGCAGTGTGCAAAGTGTTGAATGAGTTTTCAGTTTAATTTAGGGAGTTGTGCTCCAAAGCGATTGATTTACAAAACATGGAAAAACTCGAGGCAGCCATCCCATTCATCTTGTGCAAGTTAGAGAGAATATTTCCACCTTCATTTTTTGACGTCATGGTTCATCTGAGCATACACCTAGCAACGGAGGTCAGACTGGCAGGGCCAGTGCAGTACAGATGGATGTACCCAATTGAACGTCACTTGCTTACATTAAAGAATTACATCCGTAATAGAAATCGGCCGGAGGGATCCATTGGTAAAGGTTATTTGATGGAAGAAGTAACTACATTCTGTGCACGTTATGTTGAGGGGATGGAGTCCAAGATTTGTAGACCAGTAAGGTATGAAACAGGGCATTTAGGGACAGCTCGTCCTCATATGCTCACCACTGATGAAGTGTACCAGCTCCACCGATTTTTACTATTCAACACTCCAGAGGCTCATCGGTACCTCTTGTAAGTAATTCTAGTCCGGTAACTAAATATTATACTGTTCAAAACCAATATACCAGAACTTAAATAATTGCTTCCACTTTTGGTTGTAGGGAACATAGAGAGTACTTGAGAAGGCTGCACCCCCAATGGACCGATCATCGGATACAGACAGAGCAACACTTACATTTTGTGCACTGGTTTAGAACACGGGTGAGTTTATCCCCCAAAACAGAATTTTGATGTACTTCTATTAAAGCGCATCCCCTCTGTTGACACATAAGATGTTTAATCATTAAATTGTGTAGGTGATAAAGTTACCGCAACATGGCATTGAGATAGAAGATCTACAATATCTTGCTCGTGGCCCAAATTCCGAAGCCAAGTCGTATAAAGGGTTTTTGGGAATTGTTATAAGTTTCAGACAGAGGCAGTTGATGAAAATCGGACCACTCAAAATAGTGGCATTGCCACTGTGGGGGAAGAATGTGAGATATTTTACGGTGTTCTACAGATGGTACTCGAAGTCTTCGTTGGGCCATTGACTCCCATTAACATATTTAAGTGCAGATGGTACGATATGAAGAAAGGCAGTGGTTGTGTTACTGATGGGCTTGATTACACGCTAGTGAATTCGTCAAAGCACACGTATGAAGACGAACCCTTCATCTATCAATCTCAAGCTCAACAAATATTTTATTCAAAAGACCCTATTGATCCAACTTGGAGTGTTGTGTGTCGTTGGAGACCTCAGGACACATACGACATCCCTCTAGTTAACATCGATATGAGGGCTGAAGAAGATGAGGCAATCTTGTTGGCACAAGACAGAGGCCTCGGAGATGTCACAGAATTTAACGAAGCCGATGATGTTTTGTATGTACGCACTAACTTGGGTCCAGGATTAAGAATTGATCCTGCAGACTTGAATGTAACATAGCGTAAGTTTGATAGATTACAATTATTGTAGCGTTGATCGGAACAGGTTCTTTTATTTATTTTGTGAAGATAGCTGACAATCCCCGTCTCTTCAAATTTGCAGGGTAAATATACCTCCTCGGAAGCATCCCATTGACTCATCACTGTCACCAGCAAGGGTCAAAGTTCGGGCAGTTCGACCAGCCTGAACAACAGCAGTCCTGAGTCCAACTCGGCCTGCCCGGGCAACACCAGTCCTGAGTCCGACTAGGCCTGCACGGGCAACACCAGTTCCGACTCCGACTCCACCGGCTTCTGCTCCAGCTACACCAGCATCATCGTCACAGATGCCAAACATGGGTAATAACAAAAAACAGATTCTATTTTTTATTTTTGTTTTTTCTTCTAATTGTAGCTCTTTCACATTATAGATGAGTGTAATCGTAAGTTTAGGGAGTTCTTTCCGGAATACGAATCACCTACGAGCCATTCTTCAGGTAAATTTGAAGTGTAATGGTCTTTTTGTTGGTTGTTATATAAGGTTTGTTCTAACTTGCAATTTGGCAGGCCCGATCCCCATGGAAGATATGGAAACAGAAAGACCCGACTGGGCAGAAGCAGAAGATGTTGCTGAACCATCACAACCGCGTGTCTTCATTCCTGCCAGATAACCCATGGACGATAACAATCAGAGATGGGCAGATGATTTCGGGTCGACAAGGTTCATTGTCATATCTCATTGGGACGGTAGTTCGGGCAGATCAGTACTTTCCGTTGCATCTCCAGTGGCGTGACTATCCCTCCCATGAGCTGCAAACCTGGTTTAACGTTATCAAAGTAAGAAGTGTTTGTTAATGTTTTATTTTCAGTCTTGGGACGTTTAAACTGATTTTTTTTACGGGAAAAGTATAACTTTGTGGACGAGGAGGGTGTTGCAGTCACAGAGCAAGTGGCCTTAGAGGCAATCAAGCCGGTGCTCCAGAAAATCATCAGAAACAACCGAGCCACTTATAAGAAAGAGCACTATGATGGGAAGACTGCCGAACAACTTAAGACTTGTCCCATACATGGTATGAGCCAAGAGGACTGGGTTCTCCTCGTTAAGTATTGGGACAATGTTAAGAGTCATGGTATCGATGAGCAGAACAGTCGTAATCGATAGAAGTTGAAGACAACGCATACCCTTGGGTCGAAGTCTCTTCCACGGTTCTTAGAAGAAAAAGTACTTATATGATTTAGTACTGGGAACTCTTCTTATTGTCATTTTCAGCCTTGATTACTTACTGTAAACATTAATTACAGCGTACGGCCGACCCTGATGGCTACACCTTCCAGATGGCATACCTCAAAGCTCACCAGAGGAAGGATGGGATGTATCCAGATGAAATAACTGCTGAACACTGTGTAAGTTATAGAGTGCTTTATGATCTGTGTTGAATACAACTTCCTCATTATTTATATTCAATATTTTCTTGTGCAGGAAGCGGTTCGTCGACAAGCCATTGAAAGTAATGTTGCTTCCTCCAAGGATCCCAGAGACGTGACACCGGTCATGGATACAGTGTTCGGGGGCCACAAAGGTGGTTATGAGAGAGGTGTTGGAATTGGCGCTCGACTGCGTAGAGGTGCCTCTTCCAGCTCTCGTAGTTATGTGGCCCTGTCTGAGCAGTTGGAGAGGGAGAGACGGGATAAGGAGGCATTGTCCCAGAAGGTAGACGCCATGAGCCAACGTATGGAGAGGTTGGAAATGTTACTTCTTGCACACTCACAACAAGGTAAGAATTGTCTTCAGTATTCTACAATTTATAAATTGATGAGCCCAAAAATATGTCTCTAATGTTCATGTGTTAACCTTCTGCAGGATCTTCTGGCCACAGAGACACCGACCCGCCGCGTCATTGAAGATCGTATATGTAATCAATGACAATGCAAAAATAGTCATTGTAAATTTAGATAATGTAGTTTTTTTATGTATATAACTTGGTTTTTAGAGACTTAAAACTTTTTGCTTAATCTTCATTGTCGATGTGCTTCTTTTCATTAAAGTCTAGATTGTACATTGATGAAGTGCAGAGAAAACAGGACAGAAAAAAAAAACCAAAAAATGAAATTTAAAAAAAATGACTCCGACGGGTGACACCCGTCGGTGGAAAAAACTATAGTTCCGCCGGCGTGCCACTACCCGTCACGAGAGGCAAACATACTAAGCCAATGCCCCATTACCCGTCGGCTGACCCTTCTACGGACGGGTTCGGGTGCGTCGGCTGAAGAGTTAGCCGACGCACTCTAACGCGTCGGCTCACGCTTCAGCCGATGCACTCGAACCCGTTGGTAGAAGCGTCAGCCGACGCGTTCGTGTGCGTCGACGGGAAGCTTAACCCTGGCTTGTCCTCCGACGCACCATTTAGGCGCCGGGGACACTACCTGCCGGCGCATCCCTGTGCGTTGGAGGAAGACCTTCCGCCGACGCGGTAATGTCCGTCGGGGGAAGGTTTTACTCCGCCGACGGGCGTAGGCGTCGGACGAACCCATAATTCTCGAGCGACGGGTCTTTTGTCCTGCGACGGGTTTTTAGGTCGGCAGAATGGTCCGCCTACGCTCTTTCCGACAGTGCGTGTCTACCCGTCGTCGGATGTTCCGCCGACGGTCATTCCTGTTCTGCCATCATGTTTTGCCTGCCGGCGGACGAAGTATTTTTGGTAGTGAATACACTAAGAAATATTTCCATGACTAAAAAATTTAATATAAGGAAAATTTAAAATATAAAAAATTATTTTATAAAATGCTAACGTCTAAAGGATAAACCTTACGAAATAGTGTTTCTGATTGGCTGGTAAGTGTGATAGGTATTATGCATAGGTGCAGCTCAATGTTTTAAAAACTGAACCGGTGATCGAACCGGTGGAGCCTCCGATTCTGATTCAACCGGATCAACCAGGTTCAACTGGTATGAGTTTTTTCTAATTAAAAAATACATAATAAGATTTTTATATACAAAAAAAAAGATTAAAAATACAAAAACTATTAAAATACTAAAAAGATAAGTAAAACGGTTCAACCGGTCAGGTCCGATTTCCGGTTCAGCGGTTGAACCGCTCAAAACCGGCCTATCAACCGGTTTTCTACTATTTTCGGGTATTTGAGCGAACCGAACCGTTTCAAGTCCCGATTTCGGTTGAACCCGGTCGAAGTAGCCGATCCGGTTCGGTTTTTAAAACACTGGTGCAGCTAGTATTATTCTTAACAGTAACCTGTGTTGAACATTCCGGAAAGGCTGGTGGAACTAATTTACGAGTATGAAAGTAGTTTCAAAAATGCTGACGCGCTCCTAAACCGAGGACTTCTTCGTTGTTAGCTAACGCCTTCTTCTTGACTCTCCAGCTTTATTAATTAGGTGGACGGCACTGACCCTCTTCGTTGTAATAACTGCTGCGCTTCCTTTGCAGACCGAAACGACGAATAGAAACCATACAAAATTCTTGTTTGGGTTTAGGTCTTATATCAACCTCAATCTCCTGCTTCCGAGTCAAAGCTGTCAAATTCTGCCTTCTTTTGTTCTTATACTTGTACAATTCTGCAGTTCCCTTCTTGATGTCTCCGCTTCCCGTGTCTTCACCTTCGAATATAAGGAAACTTGCCTTGCCGGTTTCGTCGAAGCCTGCACAGAGGGAAAAGAGATTCCGTAGCTCGTAGGGGATTATATACATTTTATTGATGTCTACAGTGCCGTATCTGTCAGTGGATTGATGTGGGAATCATTTAGACTTTCTTACAAAGCAATCCACTTAGAGCATGATTCAATCGGAGATTATGCACCATGAAGCTCGGTCTTCTCATCTTCATCTTCTACATTCTTTGGGCTATTCAGTCACCGGCGATCACTTCGCTCTTCTACCCCGGCGAGAGGGACGCTTTAATTTAATTGAGAGAATCAGTAAATTCTACTCTAAACCTGCATTCAGTTTGGACGGGCTCGCCTTGCAGTGACAATAGCAGCAACTGGGTTGGGATTGAATGTTTCAATTCTCATGTGATTCAGATAGTTCTTGAAGGGGTTGAAATGAAAGGTTGTCTTCCTCCGACATTTCTTCAGAACATCACATACTTGACCATACTTAGCCTCAAAAACAATTTTCTTTCTGGTCCTCTTCCTAACCTATCAAAACTCAATCATTTACAGAACGTTACTTTGTCTCAGAATTCCTTCTCGGGTTCAATCCCTTCAGAGTACATTGCTTTGCAGAGTCTGGCAGACCTAGAGCTGGAAGAGAATCAGCTTACAAGGGAAATTCCTCCATTCGATCAGAAGAGTTTGGTTGTGTTCAACGTCTCTCATAATCAACTGAAAGGCTCCATCCCACAAATACCAGTGCTTATGAAGTTTCTCAGTAGTTCGTATGACCAAAATTTGGGACTATGCGGGAGGCCTTTGACACAGCCATGTCCTGTCTTTCCTCCAGGTCCTGGGGGTCATGTCCCGCCACCAGCATCTCCACCGTCTTCTGGGTCTGAGCCGTCATCACTGTCAAAGAACAGTGGACTGAGAATATGGAGTATAGTGTTAATAGCCGTAGCAGCACTTTTGGTTCCTCTGGGACTAATGTTGGTGTTCTTATGCTTCCATTGGGGAAACAACGACCAAGAGGAAGCGAAAGCAGAGGATTCGGGTAACTCGTCTTTTTGATGTACAGTAGAGAATTAGCTACCAGTACTGTTCTTCGTTTACTTATTGATTATTCTGTCCCTTTCAGTTTTCAAAACGTGTAGATACTTAAATTATCTTCATATGAATTGATGCTTTTGAAACTGGCAAAGGAGGAGTGAAATGATGTAACCGCATTCAACCAGATGATATATCGATATTCGTTTTGATCAATTCAAAACTTTTAAATGAGGCTGCTTGTATGGGGATTCTTGTTTGCAGGGGAAGTCCCTGCAAGTGAGTCGTCTCAGAAGAATACTGCCCGAAGCTCTAATAGATACGTGGATCCAGAAAGAAGGGTAGCAATGGAGTTCTTCGACATGGAAAGGCCAGTACTTTTCGATCTGGAAGACCTTCTGAGAGCTTCTGCAGAGCTGATGGGAAAGGGAAATATAGGAAGCACCTACAACGCGGTGTTAGAGTCCGGTTCAGTTGTGACGGTGAAGAGGCTTAAGGACATGAATGGGGTGAGCAAGGAGTTTGTTCAACTGATGCATCTGCTTGGGAAGATGAAGCACGAGAACTTGGTACAAATCATGTCTTTCTATTATTCCAAGGAGGAAAAGCTGGTCGTCTACGAGTACGTCCCTGATGGCAGCCTCTTTGAGCTGCTACATGGTACATACATAAACCCTTCTCATGCAATTCCCCTCATTCATCCGGTAATTAATCTGGAAATTAACTAACCATGCAAGCAGTTTTATGCGAGAGACCAGCTAGTGGGAACTCTTAATTAAATGGTACGTACATATGCATGGTACAGAGGTGCAGGGAGAGTGGTTTTGGACTGGTCAGCCCGGGTGTCCATCGTGAAAGGCATTGCCAAGGGCTTGGCCTACTTGCACGAATCCTTAACATCTCACAAGGTCCCCCACGCAAACCTCAAGTCGTCCAACGTTCTCATCTCTCGACAGGAGGAGGGTGAGTACAGATCAATGCTCACTGATTTTGGGTTCCATCCCCTGCTTTCATCAACAAAATCTTCCATGGAGAAGCTCGCCATGGTAAGATCTCCCGAAGTAGCATGGGGCAAAAAGCAACTTACCCACAAGGTGGACGTCTACGGTTTCGGGATTTTACTGCTGGAGGTCCTCACTGGCCGGATCCCAGGCGATTTTTCGCCGGCAATCGAAGGTCCTAAAGAATATTTGTCAGAGTGGGTCAAGGAATTGGTGAAAGAAGAGTGGTCGACGGATATTCTGGATTTGGAGATCGTGGGTACCAAGGGCACGGGGAAATGCTTAAGCTCACGGAGATCGCTCTGTAGTGCACAAGTTCAACTCCAGAGCAGCGTCCAGAGATGAGTCAAGTGGTGAGGATGATTGAAGAGATGAAGGCGCCGGTGAACCTTCACTGAGAGTCATATAGAACGGCTAATTTGATTTGACTCATGAGAAAGAAGTCGGATCGCCATTTTGTTCATCATTTTCTTTCTATCTCTATGAATCTTATTCTTTGGAGTTCCTTTTGCGGTCATGCATGGAATAATTTGTTTGAACTCAGAACTAGAACCCGATCAATTTTTACACGTTATATGTGTAAACTGTAAAGTACTTAAGGAAGACCGATCAATTCTTTCAAATCAAAAGCCACACATAAAATACATACTTCCGGGTTCTTCGATGGGTTTGATTCCATATGGGGAAGGAACAGAGTGACAGCACTTTGGAATTCAATGCGCGATGAATTGAGGTGGTAAAAAGCGAGCGTCGACAAGACTGGGTTAGAACCGTGGGAGGCGAAGGGTCGTTCCGGTTTTGTCATTATGTGGTCAGAGAGATAGACAACCGATGAAGATGAAGTGGATGTTGAAGTTGATAAGCACCATCGAGCCGTCCGTCCGAACGAGAGTCCGAACCAGCAGAGAGAGGAAGAGCCACCAAACCTCAAACACATTCGCCTACGTGCCACCCTTCGCAGACAGTCATTTCCCACGTGTCACCACCGCCCAACGCTTATTCCCAATTTAAACCAGCTGTCTCCTTTCTCCTCCCCATCCCCCTCGCCGTGATCCCCTGCCCTCTTCGTCTACCCTGAAAACTAGTCTTCTAAGCACAACAAGTGATTAAGGAATAGTATTTCTCCGCCATGTCTGCCAGGAGATTCGCATTCGGCCGAGCCGATGAGGCCACGCACCCGGACTCCATTCGCGCCACCCTCTCAGAATTCGTATCGACCTTCATCTTCGTCTTTGCCGGAGAAGGCTCCGTCCTGGCCCTCGGTCGGTATACTGCTAATTTCACAGCCCAAATCATGTATCTGTCTTGTAAAGTTCATTTCTTTGATCGAATCGACTTACAATAATCCCGTGCATGCATGCATGTTTTTTATTCAGATAAGATGTATCAAGGCAGAGCTCCTGCTACGGGGCTAGTGGCTGTGGCTCTAGCCCACGCTTTGGCTCTCTTCGTGGCGGTTGCTGTTGGACTCAACAACTCGGGGGGCCATGTCAACCCTGCCGTCACCTTGGGCGTTCTCGTGGGTGGACGCATATCGCTTCTGCTATCCTTCTATTACTGGGTGGCCCAGCTCCTCGGCGCCATAATTGCTTGTCTCTTGCTCAGGCTCGCCACAGATGGAATGGTAAAATTCTCTCTTTTTCGTGTCTTTCTTCTTCAGCTTATTGTATATATGTATATATACAATGAAAGACGGGGACACAAATTAATGAGCCCATGATCGTTGCAGAGACCGGTTGGCTTCACGGTGGGTGCTGGAGTTGGCGAGTTACACGGACTGATTCTGGAGATCATACTCACCTTCGGCCTGGTCTACACTGTGTACGCGACGGCGATCGATCCAAAAAGGGGCTCTCTCACGACCATCGCGCCCCTTGCGATCGGCTTCATAGTGGGGGCTAACATCCTGGTGGGAGGCCCCTTCGATGGCGCTTCCATGAACCCTGCTCGAGCTTTTGGCCCCGCCTTGGTCGGCTGGAGGTGGAACCACCACTGGATTTACTGGGTCGGCCCCTTCCTTGGAGCTGCCCTCGCAGGTCTCGTTTATGAGTATTTGATGATTCCCGCGGAGGCTCCGCACCCTCACCAGCCTTTGGCCCCCGAAGATTACTAAGCTCCTCTGTTGCATCCGATCTGCCCCATCCCCTCTGTTTTGCTCCCGACTTTAGTTCCTTGCTTATTTGGTCCAGCTTTTTTGTTTTATTCCTGACTAAACAAAGCGTGTCTTCGTGTGTTTTTTTAATTAATAACGTACTCTGCATTACTCTCACCGTGTATAGGGCGTCTCTGTTTATGCGATTTTATGCTGGTGGTCATTCCTGAGCCATGAGGTCGACAACTCTTTTGAAGCAGTATTTTGGAGAGGCATAAAGGACTGTTTGTGATTAAACAAAAAAACAGAGATTTATCTATAAGAAAGTGCATCCAAATAACGTTACTTGGTTTACATAACAGCAAGGAGCAGTTTCTTTCTAGCCTCCAAAGAGTTTTAATTAATCGTGAATGGATCAAGCGAAATAAAAAAAAGCTACTAACGGCTAACCCCTTCGCCAGAATGGATTTCATGTAATTTGATTTCTTTCACAAGATTGCCTGAATCGAATTCAAGCATTTTTTTTCCCACAAATTGATGAAAAACATCAGGAGTCGGGCTCCTGCCATGCAAGGCCGAGGAAATTATAACGTGATGTAAATCCATTCCAGAGTGAAGCTATGGAACTGTACAAAACAAGAGTAATTAATCACCTGATGCCAGCAATAATGGAATCCCAGCAGAAATGAGTGTGCCCGAATACGTGACAAGCAGAGGGGTATCCGCCAACCGCATGGATGGATCTTATGCGTGCTTCCAGAGGATCCGAACCAATTATCTTCGGCAATTCCGGATAAAATAGCATTCTCTTCTCGGGGCAGAGCTCTTGCCTACACAACGATAAAACAAAATGTATCCAGTACCAGCACTTCCGAATTATGTCATAAATAGTGAACAGACTTGCCTGGGAACAAAATGCCATAATGTAACTACAGTGTGACAGGTTCTCTGCATCTCTTGGACTAGATCATGATTCATCTCGTTCATGGAGTCGAAATTGTGAGTGGGGGTGGCTCTTGTCCCCCATTCACAAATAAAAAATTATATGAGAAAGGGGGTTGTTCCCTTTTCATGAATTACTAAGGGGCGTCAAAGACCATAGGCGGCGCCGAGCCAAAATTTTGGACTTCCGCTCCGCCTAATTGGAAAAAATAATAATATTATAATACTATAATATTATTATTTTTTAGAAAAAGGGCAAATACACTCCTATAAATAAAGGAGTTCAACTTCTTATTTCATATCTCATTCCAGTTGAAGAGAGAACATTTGTGAGAGAAAGATTGAGAGAGAAATCTTTTTTTCTATTTTGGTTCTCTTTGGTTTGGGATTTTGTAAGTTCCATTATTTGGAACATTTGTATATCTCCTGTTTGTGGGTATTTGGGTTAAGAGTTTTTTTTCTCATTTGAGATTATACCCAAAGTTGTAATTACTTCAACAGTTGATAGTGGAGATATTTCACCGTTACCCGTGGATGTAAGTTACCGAACGACGTAAATCTTGTTGTTATACTTTTTAGTATTCTTTATACGATTTATTTGTCGGGTAATATTTATTAGGTGATATATTGTCCATTAAATTATTTAGGAAAAATTCTGTCAAAAGGACTTACGAGTCTAAGGAAGTTGGGTTTTAAGCGAGACCGTTCGTGTCTCCTCCAACTACCTGGGAATTTTTTTTAGTCTAATTTTTTGGTACAATTGTTCACATTCGGTGGAAACCAACCCGATTTCCGCAACAATTGGTATCAGAGCCAAGGTTAACGACCTGGGCAGTTTGTTTATTTCTACGCCCGAGTAGTAGTTATATTTAACTATGGAAGCATCATCAACAACCGCCGCTTCGACTTCAAGGTCTTCCCGGACGGTGTTGACAAAGGCTAAGATCGACGTGGAAAAATTTGATGGATCGAATATCTTTAGTATATGGCAATGTGAGATGATGGATGTTCTTTATCAACAAGAGCTTAATATTGCTTTGGAAGAAGGTAAGCCTTCATACCTAGATGATGAAGAATGGAGTCGGATTAATCACAATGCATGCATAGTAATCCAATCGAGTCTCACAAGGGAAATGAAATTCCCTTGTATGAAGGAGACATCTGGAAGTAAACTATGGAAGGAGCTAGATAAACAATTCTTGAAGAAAAACTGCCATAATCGGTTGTATCTAAAGAAGAAATTATTCCGCTTTCAGTATCAGTCAGGTACGACAATGTATACCCATATTTCGAATTTTCAATAAGCTGGTAGCTAAATTGTTGAAATTTGAAGAAGCTATCAAGGATGAAGATAAAACAATCTAGTTTGTATCTTCCCTTCCTAGTGAATATGATCATCTAGTTATTAAATACTTCTTAGAAAAGAGAAAATTACATTAGATAAAGTATGTGCTGCTTTATATGATAATGAAATCCAGAGAAAAGACCAAAAGGAACACGGTAGCTCGTCAGCAGGAGAAGCCTACACTGTAAGAGGTCGTGCTAAAAATAGTAAACCCAAAAGTCGAGGCAGATCTCGCTCTAAGGGTAGACCTGCTAAAGATGAATGCGCCTTCTGTCGGGAAAAAGGGCATTGGAAAATTGCCCAAAGTTACAACAAAAGAAAGGAAAAGCCGTGTCAGGAGCGTGTGTAGCGGAGAATGACGAGTCAGACTATTCTCTAGCTTGTTTTTCAGGAATAACTCACACAGATGAATGGTTATTTGATTCTGGATGTTCATTCCACATGTGTTCCAGACAGGAGTGGTTTTTCAACTTTGAAGAAATTAATGGAGGGGTCGTCTACCTTGCAAACAATCAAACATGCAAGATAGAAGGGATCGACAATTAATTTGAAGAATCATGATGGATCAATAAGAGTGTTGACAGAAGTTCAGTATATACCGAAAATAACTAAGAATCTCATATCGGTGGGAGCCTTAGAATCAAAAGGCTTCATCATAAATATGCAAGATGACATTCTTAAAGTTATTTCAGGATCACTTGTTGTAATGAAAGGAGTCAGGAGAAATAACTTATATTTCTATCAAGGCAGCACAGAAGTTGGCACTGCAGCAGCAATATCAGAAGAAGACAAAGAAACTGAGATGTCCAGGCTATGGCATATGAGGCTTGGACATGTTGGAGAAAAATCCTTGCAAACATTGTCAAAACAAGGATTATTGAATGGTGCAAAAGTCTGTAAATTAGACTTTTGCGAGTAGTGTGTTTTGGGAAAACAAACAAGAGTAAAGTTTGGAACCGCAATCCACAATACAAAAGGAATTATGGATTACGTTCACACATATGTATGGGGACCAAGACAGCTTCCTTGGGAGGTAAACATTTTTTTGTTACTTTAATTGATGATTTTTCCAGAAGAGTTTGGGTGTATATTATGAAATCCAATGATGAAGTGCTGGAAAAATTTATTGAGTGGAAGAAAATGATGGAGACCAAATCTGGGAGGAAGATTATGGTGCTCCGATCAGACAATGGAGGCGAATATCGAAGTGATCCATTTTTTAATATTTGCGAGAAGGAAGATATCACTCAACATTTTTCAGTCAGAAATATACCACTGCAGAATGGGGTGGCAGAACGAATGAATCGGACCTTGCTGGAGAAAGTTCGATGTATGTTGTCAAATAATGTTTTGGGCAAACAGTTCTGGGCAGAGGTTGTCACGTTTGCAAGCCATCTCATTAATCGTCTACCATCAGCTGCCCTAAAAGGCAAAACACCTTTAGAGGTATGGTTTGGCAACTTTGTAAATTATTATGATACTTTATGTGTTTTTGGTTCCACTGCTTATTATCACGTAAAGGAATCTAAACTGGATTCAAGTGCTAAGACAGCCCGGAACTTCTTTGTAGTGGCTCCGTTTCATGCCTCATTTCATAGGGAACCTCAAAGTGGCTATATTTCATTATATTCCATCCATATCCCAATTCCATTCATTTAATATCTCTTTGGTATCATTGACATCAGAGATGTCATTCAATCGAGGAAGATTGTATTATTGACATAGACATAAGAGATGTCATTTCTAGTCTATCTGCTTCTATATATGGAAAGTTAAGAAATCATCAACTATATATCATATATATAAATAATCGATAAATTCCAATAGAAAATTGGGGAGGTTTGTCATGATTTTAAAATATTTTCTACTAGGTAATCCATGTAATCCATCTTCTTTATGCATGAAGATAATCAATTCGGTCGTTACGGTCGGACTCCTTTATGGTTTTCTGATCAATTTATCTTGTTTATGGGATTCACTTCGGGTGTGAAGGGATACCGACTATGGTGTATATCTTCAAAGAAGAGAATTTTTAGCAGGGACGTTACCTTTGATGAATCTTCTATGTTCAAAAAGGTAGCTAATGATTCAGAGAGAAGTCCATAGCAGGTGGAGGATACTCCACAACAGGTGGAGTTTGAAACAACTACAACCAAGGCGATATAAAACCAGTTGCAAGAAAGTGATTCTCCAGGAATAGAAGAATGCACTGGAGAATAAAAGGTTTCAACTTATGAACTTCCTCATTAGGAAAATTTACCTATTGCCAGCAGTAGGCCAAGAAGGGAGATTAGAAAACCTGCTCGTTTTAATGATATGGTGGCCTACGCATTTCCAATCATTGTTGAAGGTATACCTCAGACATTTTACTGAAGCTAACAATTGTTTAGATAAAGAAAAGTGGAAAAAGGCTATAGAGGAGGAAATGTAATCCCTAGATAAGAATCTCACATGGAAGCTAGCAAGGCTTCCGAAGGGAAGGAATTGGTTGTAAATGGGTTTATGCTCAAAAAGAAGTTTTTCCAAATAAGAATGATGTCCGCTACAAAGCAAAGCTCGTAGCTAAAGGCTATGCCCAGAAGGAAGGAATCGACTATAATGAGGTATTTTCTCCTGTTGTGAAACATTCCTCCATTAGAATTCTTTTGGCTTTAGTAGCACAATTTGATTTAGAACTAGTTCAAATGGATGTGAAGACAACATTCTTACATGGTAATTTAGAAGAGGAAATCTATATGACTCAGCCTGAAGGATTTAAAGTTCATGGAAAAGAAAATTGGGTCAGTAAATTGAACAAATCGCTATATGGCCTAAAATAATCACCTAGGTAGTGGTATAAGCGGTTTGATCAATTTATGATTACTCAAAAGTACACCCGAAGTAGTTTTGACCATTGTGTGTACGTTCGCAAGCTACAAGATGGATCTTTCATTTATCTTCTCTTGTATGTCGATGACATGTTAATAGCATCAAAGAATCAAGGGGAGATCGATAGAATGAAAACTCAATTGAGCAAGGAGTTTGAAATGAAAGATTTAGGTGAAGCAAAGAAAATTCTCGGTATGGAGATCATGAGAGATAGAATGAGGGGTACACTTTGTTTGACTCAAAATCAATATTTAAAGAAGGTAGTACAACGTTTTAACGTAGATGAGAAGTATAAACCTTTAAGTACCCCATTGGCACCTCATTTTAAACTAAGTGCTTCACTGTGTCCTAAGACAGATAAGGAACGAGAGTTTATGTCAAAGGTTCCTTATGCAAATGCAGTGGGTAGCTTGATGTATGTTATGGGGTGTACAAGACCAGACATTTCACACGCAGTTGGAGTTATGAGCAGGTATATGCATGATCCACCCTGACGACAGTACTCTTGCTATTTACGACCAAATATCGCTATTTTGAGCACAATGTTTTATTAATTGTGGAGTACATGGAGTACAACCACAATTATTTTCATTCGTTGACATACTGTGAGAACTACAGTGAATTTTGCAAGCAGGAAGCAAAGGAATCAGCCTCGAAATGTAATCAGCTAATTATCAACAAAATCATGGATTAAGTGAAGGAACAACTGGAACAGCCTAAAGCCACTATAGCAGAAGCCATTAGGAATAGTGGAGAAGTGCTATACTAGAGGCTCGTGGCTGTTAGAAGACTTAGTCCCACATTGAAAGTGAATGAGAAGAATCATGGGCATAAAATTAGGAACCCACATCTCCATTGTAATGAGGCCTTTTGGGTAAAACCCATTAGTAAAACCGTGCGGGCATTGGCCCAAAGCGGACAGTATCATTACAATGTGGAGAAGTGGGCCCAACGGGCCCGTCCAGAATGTTAACATGGTATCAGAACCACCTTTCGTGAGTGGGCCAGAACCTCCCTTCTGTCTGTGGGCTTGTAGCCCAAATCCCCTTCTGTCGATGGGCTTGCAGCCCAATTTCCCTTCTGTCTGTGGGCTTGTAGCCCAAATCCCCTTCTGTCGATGGGCTTGCAGCCCAATTTCCCTTCTGTTGATGGGCTTGCAGCCCAATTTCCCTTCTATCTTCTATCTGTGGGCTTATAGCCCAATTTTCCTTCGGTCGGTGGGCTTGCAGCCCAATTTCCTTCTGTCTTCTATTGGTGGCTTGTAGCCCAATTTTTCACGTCTTAAGCTGAAACCGGGCCTGGACATGAAGGGGAGTGTTAGAAGAATTAGTCCCACATTGAAAGTGAATGAGAAGAATAATGGGCATAAAATCAGGGACCCACATCTCCATTGTAATGAGGCCTTTTGGGGTAAAACCTATTAGTAAAACCGTGTGGGCTTGGGCCCCAAGCGGACAGTATCATTACAATGTGGAGATGTGAGCCCAACTGGCCCATCCAAAATGTTAACAATGGCGATTTCCGGCGATCGACTAGATGACTTCTGGCAATCGACCAGACGATTTCCGGGGAAGCATTAGACATTTTTCCTGTGAACCTTAGGGGCCTTGTTGACAACGGGGAGCAAAAAAATACTCATCGTCTTCCGGAAATTTAGAAGAAGGAGAAATCAGAAGGGAAACACTGGAAGCGGAAGTAACCGATAGAGAGGAACAAGGAGGGAAAAATGAGAAATCAGACTTACCTACCAGGGACACGACTGACCAAGGAAGAGCAGAAGCAACCAACGATAGAAATTAGGTAGAACCAGCAGAACCACCGCCTTCTCGTAACCTTGAAAACTCACCAAATATCATTGAAAATACCCTAGCGATATCAACGGAAGTATGAAGGGAAAATGGAAATCAACAACAACCAAAAACGGAAGAATGAGTCGATAAATCTGAACCCGTACCGAGGAAAAGCCTTAAGTTCAGCATCATAAATGGCGAGAAACGGTCTATCATACGGATCCCAGCGGCCATCCTCAAGGAATCCAGAGACTGCCTGAATCAGATTCTCAAAAGCTGCAAACCAAGGAGGGGAATACGAGTAATCAATCTGAACGAAGACTCCTTCATCTTCATAGTATCAACTAAACCAAGAGTCATCCTCAAATTCATCCAAAAGAGGGGAACTCGTACGTGGCTAGAATACATATACCTGATAATCAACCAAACTGCTCGACATGGAAGAAGCTACAGGAAACCATTGAATACCTGGCCACGGAAACAAAAGAACCAAGAAATCCCACATGCTCAGACAATATAATGGAAAGGACCAACACAGACAAGGGAATACAAACCCTCGACCCCTTGAAGCAGCTTGGAAGACGGGCGAACAGAAGCTGAAAGCGTCAATTTTCTTTCGACCGAGCCAAGGTTTTGTAGTGCAGATCTTTAAAGAGAAATTGAAATCAGCTCTAAACCTAATCTATGACCCGACAACCTCTCATCTCGGGGGAAATCGTAGGATTTATGGCTGCAATCGGAAATGGAGAAAGAGAAAATGGAGCGAGAATGGAAGGACTTCATTCCTGAAATGATTGAAGAAGCTAGGGCATGGAGAATCTCAGACCAAGATGACGGAAATCTCTGGTTTCAATACAGTGAATTCTTATTCAACTATGGGAAGAAGAAGCCTTGAAAGCGATATTTAATATGTTCGGTAGAATAATCCAACTAGTCGAGGCGACCTTATCAAGAAAGATCCTTCACATCGCACGTGGCCTAATACAATGCAACAACAAGTGGCTTCACAGTGGCGAAAGAGGAATATTGACTAGAGGGAAATACTTTACCCTCATCGGCCTCCCACAGCTACTGTGGTTGGGACCGACGCCAGAGCCACAACGTCGAGTCAAACCCTTGTTCAAAACCGAGTCATAGAAAGCCAGGCCGAGTTGCAACAAAATTCGGCATCACAACAAGAATTTTCTTTCAATAGATGGGACCAGAATTGATGGGCCCCATCACATCAGCAAACCAGAGAAGGACTACAAGAAAATTTGAACGCCGATCAAATCCCGGAAAATCAGCATGAAGAGGTAAGTAGACCATTGCCCTCAAATTTAAATTATAGTCACACTCAGACACAAAGTCACGTCCCTGGGGACTCTGCGAGGAATGAAGGGGGGAAAGAAGACATGGGATGTCAGATATAGGTTATAGGAGAAGACCCATAACTCTTGAAAACCAATTTGCTCTTCTGGAAGTCTTGCAGATAGGACATCACAAAATGATGAATCTCATCAAGGTCCCTCCTCCACACCCGCCTAGCAAAATCTATTTAATGCCGAGGCTCGAAGGACTAACAGCAGTGCACAACCTCCACTAGTGCAAACGCTATGCAATATGGCCCCCCTTCCCGCACTCACCAGAGATGAAATAGACTTCCCCTGGCCTATTCCACTGACTAGGAGGACATGACTTCCTTGGACAGGCGAAGGCTAATTTCCCTCCCAGCCCCTTTCCCCTCCCAGCCCCTTTCCCCTCCCAGCCCCTTTCCCCTCCCAGCCCCTTTCCCCTCCCAGCCCCTATCCCTCCCCCCTCCCTCCCACCCCCTTTCCCCTCCTAGCCCCTTTCCCCTCCCAGCCCCTTTCCCCTCCCAGCCCCTTTCCCCTCCCAGCCCCTTTCCCCTCCCAGCCCCTTTCCTCCCAGCCCCTTTCCCTCCCAGCCCCTTTCCTCCCAGCCCCTTTTCCTCCCACCCCTTTCCGCTCCCACCCACGTTTCCTCCCACCCCTGTTTCCTCCCACCCCTTTCCCTCCCACCCCTTTCCCTCCCACCCCTTTCCCTCCCACCCCTTCCCTCCCAGCCCCTTTTCCCTCCCACCGCCTCTTTCCGCTCCCACCCCTTTCCCTCCCACCCCTGTTTCCCTCCCACCCCTTTTCCCTCCCACCCATTTTTCCCTCCCACCCCATTCCCTCTCCACCACGCTCACCTCAGTCTCGCGATAACCAGTACAAGGAGATTAATGAAGGAAGAGCTGAAAACAACTATGAGAATAATTATGAGTGGACGCTGCCACCAGAGAGCCCAATCCGTAGGCCCATCCAGTACTACTAGAGAAATAGAGCTCGAATGCATAATCATCACACGAGCGAATTTGCTCTAACCCGTGCACGATACGATGACCCTGCTTGTTCAGTCATGGATCGGGAGCATTGGTGAAAATTCAGGATGAGGTTTGGCTGAGAACTGGAGACTAATCCTCCCACTGGCCCAAATAATGGAGGAATTCAGAGAGGCAAGAGTTGTGGCTGTAGCTAGAGCATCCAACACTTGCCAGGTGCAGACAATGAGAGAAAGAGGAAACACTTCTCACTGTGGAGTCTGTAGGAGCTATAGACGTTTTTAGATGAAAATTATCTCCTGGAATGTCAGGGGGTTTGACGGTCCCCATAAAACAGGCAATATCAAGTTATTTTGTACAAAAATGGAGTGAATCTATTTATTTTGCAAGAGACTAAATTAGGAAATGTTTTTAAGTAATTATCAATGAAATAGCACCTTTTGGCAATCCTCAATGGAAATCGGTGGATGCATGTGGATCCTTGGGTGGAATTATGATATTTGGAACCCCACATTGTTTGAAATTGAAGAGTCTAAATCAGGTGCATGTTGTCTGGGTATAAATATAGAGATAAAATTCTAAACCTGACATGGAACCTGGGGGAATATATGGTCCAAGTAATTACCATGGGAGATCTCATTTTTGGGAAGAATTGGAAGACCTCTTGGGAAGATGGAATGGACCTTGGCTCTTAGCTAGGGATTTCAATGCAATTCGTTTTAGAAACGAAAAGAAACCCCAAGCAAGGTCAATTACCACAACAATGCAAAAATTTAATGACTTCATTAGCTAGAGGAAATCCTAGCATAGGGCAAAAACTAGACCTGGAGTAATAAACAAGAACACCTTGTTTTATCAAAACTCAATAGATTCATTGTCTCACCTGATTGGATCAGTCAGTATAGAGATTCAACAGCCAGTGTGGTGGGAAAAGTAGTATCAGATGATTGGCCCATCTTATTAGATACCAACATGGCAAAATGGGGCAAAAAACCTTTTAGAATTGAAAATGCATAGCTATTGGATCGATCCTTCAAAGCAAGTCTACCCGGCTGGTGGTAGGAAACCCAATAACCTAGAGGAAATGGAATGAATCTGATCTCAAAGAAATTAAAATTCATGAAAAGCAAAATCATTCCATGGGCAAGGTAGAAAAAGGCCACAGATGAGGCACAAAAGTGGTTACTATCCCTACAAATTGATGGCTTAGACCACATTGAGGAATGAGATATCCAGCAACCTGGTGAGACAAATCAACCATCAGGACTGCATCTTTTGGAAATTAAGAACAAGATATAGATGGCTAAGAGAGGGTGACTCAAACTGGGCTTTTTCCCATTCAGTGGCATCTCATAGAAGAAGGATCAACCTATTCATGCTTTGAAAATTAAAGGAAAGCTTATAGCTGAAAAGGAGGTGATCACAAAAGACATAGTAACCTACTTTTAGATATTATACAGTGATGACGGATGTAAACCTTGCATAAACTGACTTTCCTTTCTGCAATATCTAAAGCACAAAGATTAAATATTGAAACACCCTTCTCCCTTGAGGAAATCAGGAATGCGGTCCTAACCATGCCAAAGGATAAAGCACCCAGTCCAGACGGTGATAATGGAGAATTATTTAGAGAAGCATGGTGCTTTATGGAAAATGACCTTACTAAAATCTTTGAGGAATTTTATGAAAATGGAATCAATCATCAATCCATTGGAGCCTCAATCACAGCCTTAAGTCCAAAGAAAGATGGAGTGGATCAAGTAGAGGACTTCAGACCGATCAGTCTAATATCAGGAGTTTATAAAGTCACTGCAAGGGTGCTTGCATCAAGATTAAAATCAGTCCTCAACTCAATCATCAATAAAGAACAAAGTGCTTTTATAAAACCCAGACAGATCTTTGACTCGGCTATGCTTGTCCATGAATCTATTGATATGTTCACAAGGAAAAGTAAATTAATTTTTCTTTTGAAATTGCATTTAGAAAAGGCTTTTGATAGAGTAAATTGGAGGCATCTAGACCTAGTAATTAAAGCAATGGGTTTCAGCCTTAGATGGAGAATGTGGATCTATTCTTGCATTTAATCTGCAAAATTCTCCATATCCATTAATGGAGGTCTATTCGGCTACTTCAAAAGTTCTAGAGGGATTAGACAGGGGGCCCACTATCTCCATTATTGTTCAATGTGGTGGGGTAAGGGATGACTGCCCTAATTAGGAAACTTGTGAGAGTGGGATGGCTCAACACCCCTTTTTCAAATGAAGTGACTGCCCTAATTAGGAAATTTGTGAGAGTGGGATGGCTCAACACCCCTTTTTCAAACGAAGAACCCCCCTAGTCCAATTTGCAAATGATATGATGCTATTTTGTGAAGGGTCAATGGATCAAGTAAAAAGACTGAAAGCCTATATTCTGAGGACTCTCCTAAAAGGCCTTGGTTACCTGGAGTGTTCAGTCAATAGTTTACTCAAGCTTGTGCTGATGAGCTTGATTACCTTTCACTGATGAGCTTGAATTACCTTTCACTGATGAGCTTGAATTGCCTGCACTTATGAGGAAATAGAAGTTGCTGGTAAGTTTATACCAAAGAACAAAGCACCAGGACCAGATGGGTATAATGGTGAATTTTTTAACTCATGCTAGGAGATTATCAGAGAAGATGTTACTCAAATGCTCCAGCACTCCCACCAATTTGGGCTCACTTGCAATGCAATGGGGTCTACCTTTATTTCCCTACTTCCAAAGAAAAGATGTACTGAAAGGATTACTGATTTCAGGCCAAATAGTCTTGCCAATAGCACTTACAAAGTCATCACCCGTGTTCTAGCAAGCAGACTGCAAAGAGTTATGAACTACAATATCAGCCCTGAGCAGCATGCATTTATAAAGGGTAGGAACATCATGGATGAAGCTATGTGTACCCACGAGGTTCTTTATCTTTGCCACTAGAGTAGCAAGCCACATGTCATTCTTAAACTTGATTTTGAAAAGTGAATTTTGATGCAATTGAAGAAACTAGAGCTCTAAATGATAATGAGTCTATTGAGAGGTTATCGCCTATGGTGGAATTTAATGGTCTTATTCACCGAGACAGAATTGCTAGGAAACAAAGAGCAAGGCATAGATAGTTACAAGAGGGGGATGGGAACCCAAATTTTTTCCATGCCATTGCCTCTAGTAGCAGAAGAATATATAGAATCAGCTCCCTCACGGTGAATGGAATGGTGACCATAGACAAAGCAGAAATAATTCGCAATATTGTTGACCTCCACTCTCTTCAAGGACGACAATCCGGTAAGGCCCCAGCTCATGGGCATTAGTTGCCAAAGGTTGACTCGTGACCACGCAGAAACTCTTGAACTACCTTTTACTCTAGATGAGATTGAATTGGCTAGACAACTCATGTTGACAAATAAGGCACCAGGGCCAAATGGCTTCAATGGTGAGTTTTTAATTCGTGCTGGTCTACTATTAAAGAAGATGTGGCTGAAATTCTACAACATTTCTATCGCAATGGCCTTACAAGTAAGGCGGTGGGTGCTACCTTTATTGCCTTGGTCCCAAAGAAAAATGTATTGAGTTTTGTCACTGATTTTAGACCGATCAGCTTGGCTAGTAGCACTTACAAATTGAATGCTAGAGTGATTGGAAGGCGTTTACAGAAAATTATGAGACATATAATTAGCCCAGAGCAGCATGTGTTCATCAAAGGGAGAAATATTCTTGATGTAGCACTACGCACCCATGAAGTCGCCATCAGTGTGAATAGAGTAACGAGCCAAGAATTGTGCTGAAAATTGATCTTGAAAAGGCCTTTGATAGAGTGTCTTGGGAATACCTAAATTTTATGATGAAATAGATGGAGTTTGGACATAGATGGTGTAAGTGGATCATGACTTGCATTTCCCCTCATCTGTTCTCTACCCAAGACATACCTTGGCCTCCCTCTGTTCCCAAATAGAGCTTCAAAGAATCTTTGGGATCCAATGATTGAGAAACTGAATAAACGTTTGAGCACTTGGGAAAGACAATTTTTATCCAAAGCTGGCAGACTCACACTGTTTAAGGCATGTTTTATTGGAATCCCTACTTACTTCCTCTCTTTCCTTCATTGCCCCTCATCTATGGCAACCGTGATAGAGAGAATCATGAGGAATTTTCTATGGTCTGGCACGTCAGAAAAACCCAAAATGCATTTACTAAATTGGGAGGATGTATGAAAAGCAAGGAGGATGGGGTTTGGGTATCAGGAGAATCAGACATCTAAATACAACACTACTGATGAAATGGCTCTGGAAGATAAATAAAGCTCATGTAATGCCTTGGAAGGAGATGGTCACCAGAATCTTGGATAACAGACAAAGAAAGTGGTGGATTGATGAGGTAAGGACAAGATGGGCTTCACCAATTTGGAGAGCAATCACTAAATCCAAACCTTTTTTCCATCAAAGAATTTCTCTTCAGCTGGGTAATGTGTAGCTAGGGGAAACTTCCCTAGCTGAGAAGTTCCCAAGATTATATCTCGCGGCTAGGAATCAGGCAGCATATATCTCGGACATGGCCCCCAATGGTCAACTGGGAAATATAAATTGGGAGCCTCTCCTTAGAAGAAATTTGACTGAATATGAAGCAATTGAAATTTCTGAACTCCTTGAAGCTCTGGGTAAGGTTTATCTAGAAAGAAATGACGAGGATGATATCATCTGGAGGCCCCACCCAAAAGGTAATTTATACAGCCAGTTTAGGGTACCACTGTTTGACAAACAGAGGAACTAGTAGAAATGTAGCTGCTGCTGCATGGGCACTATCTTGCCCCAAGAAAATTATCTTCTTTGCTTGGTGCTGCCAAAGAGGAAGAAAACCTACTCGTGATTTACTTCAACGAATGGGTATCCAAATTTTGAGTGACTTGTGCCCCTTGTGTGGAACACAGGTAGAGACCATTAATCACCTTCTGACCCACTGTGAGGACAGCTGGAGCATTTGGACTTTCTACCTCTGGAAATTTGATGTGAACTACATAACACCTAGAGATTTGGCTGGTCTTTATGCACTAATCAACTACTTTGGACCTGGTCCAAAGGGGACAGTGATGTATTATTGTTGCTTAGGCAATATCCCATTGATGATATGGCGTGAAAGAAATAACAAGGTATTCCAAAACAGTGCCAAACCATGGAGGGACTTGGCTCACCAAATCCTCCATCAGATTATCAGGTGGCTGAAAATTCAAACTTTCTTCTAAGGCATAGAAGCAGGAACAATATGGAGCTCTTGGACAGAACACGTGCAAGAACCTAAGGCAAAAAGGATTTTTGTTCAATAGTGGCAACCCCGTCCAATTTATTCTTATAAACTGAATTTGGACGGATCATCTATGGGCAATACCAGACCTGCTGGGGTAGGAGGACTGATAAGGAATTATAGTGGCAACGTGCTTCTCACATATGCAACACCTATTGGCATCTCAGACTCAACCATTGCAGAGGCAATGAGTCTTTTACAAGGACTGAAGTGTTTTTAGAACTCCCTACTTTCTGGACTACTACGTGTTGAAGGAGACTCCAAATCCATCATTTAATGGTGTAATGGTGACTGCAATCCACCATGGAGACACAGATCCATCTTTAACTAGATAAGAGATTTAGCTTTCCTTGTAGTTAGTTGGAGTCATGTAATTAGAAGCATAAATGGTAAGGCAGATGAATTAGCAAAAAAAGGGGTTCATGAACAACAGATTGTTCTTTGGACCCCCTAGTCTTTACTTTCACTTGTAAATCTAGAGTATGTACTTCCTTCTTGATTTGAAATGAAATGAAAAAAACCAAACTTCCAAAAAAAAAAAAAGGCCTTCAACAGAGTCTCATGGGAATTGTTAGATTTAGTGAAGGAAGATAGAATATGAGAGAAAAGTGAAGTGATAGGAAGAAAGGGGAAGAGGGAAGGAGAGAAAGAGGTTGTAAGGTCTTAATGACCTACAACCCTAAACCATGTATTAATAGGATCCGAAAAATACAAAATTACAATAATGTCATTCCTGGTTTGAGGACAAGTAAGCTACTTAAACACAATAAACAAATAATAACTAACTAGAGTTTAGTAAAATTATTAAACTATCCCTAACTCATAACTCTCCCGCTCAAGCTGGAGCGTAAATATTATGAAGACCTAGCTTGGAGAGAAGATAGTCAAAGTCTTTTTGCCCAAAAACTTTAGTGAGTAGGTTGGCCAACTGCTCTTTAGAACTAACATATGGAATAACAACCTTGCCCTTCAGAATTGCATCATGAATAAAGTGCAATCAACCTCTATATGCTTTGTCCTCTCAAGAAACACCGGATTGTTCGTTATAAATATAGCAGCCTGATTATCACACTTCAACAGCATGGGTTTGTCATCACTGAACCCCAAATCAGAAAGCACAGACTGTACAGAGAAGTTCACTCACAGTATGTGCCATAGAACTATATTCAGCTTCAGCATTGGAACGAGCTACAACATTTTTTTTCTTACTTTTCCATCAATTCAAATTTCCACCCACAAAAATACAATATCCAATAGTAGACTTCCTATCAGATTGGAGCCAGCATAGTCTGCATCAGAATACCCAACAATATCAAGATGACTAAAAGAATCGAACCGAAGTCCCTTACCAGGTGCACCTTTCAAATACTTTAAAATTTGGTAGCAAAATGGAGATGAACCTTACATGGCTTGTCCATAAATTGCCTACCACCCCTACAACAAATGAAATGTTAGGACGAATGACTGTAGCATAAATAAGTTGTCCTACCAACCTCCTGAACTGTGTCACATCTGCTAACGAGGGATTATCCACATTATGTAAGTCCAAGGCTGAATCAACTAGTGTAGTAGCAGGCTTGGCTCCTAATAATGTAATAAGAAGCATAAATGGTAGGGCAGATGAATTAGCAAAAAAAGGGGTTCATGAACAATAGATTGTTCTTTGGACCCCCTAGTCTTTGCTTTCACTTGTAAATCTAGAGTATGTACTTCCTTATTGATTTGAAATGAAATGAAAAGAACCCAACTTTCTAAAAAAAAAAGGCCTTCAATAGAGTCACATGGGAATATATAAGACACATGATGCAGCTTGTCGCTTTTGGTAGGAAATGGAGAAACTGGATTATATCTTGCTTTTCCTTGGTTAGGTACTCTATTCTCGTTAAAGGTGGGTCTCATGGCTTCATTAAGCCAAGTCGAGGCCTCAGACTGGGAGAACCACTATCCCCTATACTTTTTAACATAGCAGGAGAAGGGTTGAGATACTTGCTGTATTTGGCTATTGAGGATGGTTGGATTGATGCAGTGTTTACTGTGGAGGGGTTGCGGATTCCACTGCTCCAATTTGCCGATGATACAATAATTTTTCGCAAGGGCACTAAAGATCAGTTAGAGAGTATTAAACAGATCCTAATTATGTTTGAGATGTCCTCGGGACTAAAGATAAATTGGTCCAAATCTACTTTATCAGGTTTTCATATTAATGACTCCATTCTTGATGATATGGCTGCTTCATTGGGCTGTAGGGTGGGATTTATTCCCTCCACTTATTTGGGACTTCCCTTATTCATAAGTCGAATTCCAAAAGCACTATGGGATCTGGTTATTGAGAAGCTAGATAGCAGGTTGAGAACAAGGCAAGGTCGACTCTTATTTAAAGCCGGCAGAATTGTCTTGATCAAAGCATGTCTCATTGGGATTCCCACTTATTTCCTTTCCTTCCTACATTTCCTTGCTTCAGTAGTATAAATTACTTTGAGGATTATGAGAAATTTCCTCTGGTCAGGTACATCTGAAAACTCTAAGATGCATTTGACCAACTGGGAGGAAGTTTGTCAAAGCAAGGAGAAAGGTGGTTTGGGCATAAGAAGGATAAAGCATATCAATTCTGGTTTGTTGAGCAAATGGATATGGAAATTGAACTCGGATGATGATGTGGCCTAGAAAAGAATTGTCAAAGCTAAGTTTGGGAGAAGGAACTTGCACTGTTGGCTTGAGGGTATGGGGGCTAGGGGTTTATCTCCTAACTGGAGAAAAATTATTAAACTACTACATTTCAAGACTGATTTATGGTTAGGGGATAACTCTTTGGCTGATAAATACCCTAGACTTGCAACGGATCAGCAGTGCTACATATCCAACATTGCTCCATCGAGTCAACTCAGTAATCTTAATTGGAAATCCTTACTTAGAAGACCCTTAAATGATGAAGAGGAACTTGACATTTCACAATTTCTGGGGGGGATTAATTGTGCTTGCCTAAAAGAGAGGATGAGGATGAATTGATTTGGAGGCCTGAGCCGAAGGGTATTTAGACAGTAACATCTGCTTATCTTTCCTTTGCTACCTGTGGTTTGAGCAATCATCCGGCGGCCATTGTTTGGTTTCTCTTGTCCAAAAAGACAATATTTCTTCAGTTGGCGTACCGTGAGAGAAAGATTGTCCACCAAAGATCTACTTCCAAGGAGGGGAATGCACATTGCTTTAGGCCTTTGTCCTTTGTGTCAAGCTGAACCTGAGACAGTTGACAATGTTTTGATTCATTGTTCATATAGCTGGAAGGTCTGGATGTTGATTCTTAGCTTATTTGGGCATGTACTTGCTTTACCTCATGATTTGATTAGTATTACATCAATGACTAGCTCATTGGGATTGAAAGAGAAAGGGAGATTTATTGATACGGGGTGTGACTTGCTTATGCGGCTTAAGCACCGACACACATAGAGGCATCTAGATGCAAGTGAGACCACATGGTGCAACTTAGAGAAGGAGGAGCATATATGATGACATGGTGGATGGCATGGTAGCTGACATGGCATTTGCATGACATGGCACATGAGGTGGCACTTGACTAGGCTTGTGACGTGGCATACATGAGTAGGCAAAGAACATAGCAGGTGCTTAATAACTGGCACGAATTAGTTGAGATTTGAAGTCAAATAAACTCATTCAAACTTGTTTGAATGAGTTAGCTAGAGACTAGGAGGTTTTGGTTAGATCTCCCCACAAATGGGGCAACTGTATATTATAAATAGCTGTGTAGAAGAGTTTGTAATCACTTCATCTTTTCTATAGAAGAATCCTTTCCTCCTAATCCCGAATTTGTTCTTGCCTTGGAGATTTAAGGGTGTTCTAGCACTTAGAACAAAGCGACGCTACGTTAATACATGTTGTGGAGGCTGACTAGCAACCAGACAAACTTGGAGGCTAGGCTGCATGCTGCAAAAGGACTAAGTTTAGGCCTCGGTCAATCCAGCGGCATGACACTTATGTTTAAATGTTGTCTAGGGTTTATTCCTTGGTTTCTTTGGAAAGAAAGGAATAGAATGACTTTTCATGGGCATAGAAAACATTGGATATGCGTGGCCTGTTGTAGTCTTCACTCTATTGTGGGATGGCTCAAACGTCAAATATGTTTCCATGGGGTTGAGCATGCTTATGTTGGCACTTTTGCCCGACCAGCAATTCAAGATTGGCTACCTCCACCTAGCTCCACATATAGCCTAAACTTCGATGGGTCCTCTCTCAGTAATCCTGGCCCTGCTGGCATCAGCAGAGTTATCAGAGACTCTTTGGGGGAAGTTCTTCTGACTTATTCTGGGCCAATTGGGGTCAACGATTCAACTACTGCCAAGGCTCTTAATCTTTTGCAAGGTCTTAAATGTTTTACTTGTTTGGGTTTGGGTTGTAATCTCAATGTGCAGGGGGATTCCAAGGTGGTTTTATCCTGAGGTTCTGGCGAGTCAAAACCTCCATGGAGATTTCGTTTCCTCTATAACGAACTTTGTACCTTCACCAGCTTTGTTAGGTCTCATGTATTAAGAAGTGCAAATGGTTGCGCTGATTCTCATGCTAAGCAAGGGGTGCATCAGCAAATATTTCTTGTTGTGTCCCCCTAAGCTTCTCATGTATCAGCCCTAATAGGGCTCATACTTTGTAATTTTAAACACCAAAGAAAAACAACTTTAAAAAAAAAAACTGAAAGCCGGATTGTCTTTATTGGAAATGTCTACTGGCCAAAAAATAAATTGGGGCAAGACATCCACTATGGGAATAAATACTTCAAATGAGTTAACTCAACAAGCTGCAGAAGAACTTGGTTGTGCCATTAAGAGATTTCCCTTCACACATTTGGGACTTCTTGTAGTCTAAGGAAAGATACACAAACAGGTGTGGGATCCTACAATGGAGAGACTAAAAAGAAGACTAGGCTCATGGACAGGGAAACATCTCTCTAAGGCAAGAAGATTAGTTCTCCTTCAATCGTGTCTATATGGCATACCCTCATATATGCTATCCGTTACCCATTGTCCAAAAGTAATAGCAAATGAAATAGAAAAAATACCGAGGAAAGGAAATAATAACAACTTTAAACACCACCCAAACAATTGGGAAGAGGCTTTCTACCCAAAGAATTATGGCGGGCTTGGGATCAGAAGAATCCATTCCTTTAACTTGGCTTCAATATTAAAGTGGTGTGGATCAGAAGAATCCATTCCTTTAACTTGCCTTCAATCTTAAAGTGGTGTTGGCGAGTAAATCTACCTAGTCCCCCTAGATGGGCTTCCTTGTTAAGAGAAAAACTCAATATTCCAGTTGATGATTGGATGCTAGGATGGCATCCCAGTTTCTCTCTTTCTCCGATATGGAAGAAATTTCATAAATACTGGGAACAATTCAGGTGCATGATCTGACACCTTCCTGGGAAAGGCAACAAGATTGATTTTTGGAGTGATACTTGGGCTAGAGACATGCCTCTTAAAGACTGCTTCCCAAAGTTATGTAGAGTAACTCGGATACCTGAGGCAAAAATCTCTGATTACATCAGAACAAGTCGAGGAAACAGCATTGACTGGAGTAGTCCTTTCAGAAGAGAATTAAAGGATGAGGAGGCTACTGAGCTCAGCCATAGAGAAATCTGGAGACTAGGAAGTGAGATCCATTGCATATGGAGTCATGTCCTAAGATCTGCCAACACGGCTGCTGATGCTTTGGCTAAAGAACCTCCATAGGAATTCCCAAGTAATTAAGGAAATGCAGAAAGTTTAATTCTGATTGACAAATGAAATAGAAAGCCAAAGAAAAAAAGTGAAGAAACAACTGAAGAGATTTCCTGCAAATGCAAGGGTAGCTACAAATATTTTTATACATTGAATGGTGTACTGACTCTTTCGGAAGGAAAATAAAGCAAGTGCTGCAGATGGAAGATTACCACATACACCTCTGTTATAAACCCAGCTTGTGTGAAAATTGTGGCAAAGAATAGGCCACATTTCCAGCTGGAATAATTGAAACTTAAGAAACTGTAAAAACCTAACCAGTAGGGCTAAGTGGTTAAACTACGAACCTGTTTTTTCTTTTTATTTTTCAAAAGTTAAACTACCACTCCTTGACCTGGTATTTCTGGGTGAACCAGGGAAAGAATAGGATTCAGGACCTGGGAAAGAGAGTAAGGGAAAGAAAAGGAAGAGAAGAGGTAGAAGAAGAGGAGAGCAAGAAGGAAGAAAATGGAAAGAGGAAGAAAAGAGGGAGCAAAGAAGAAGAGAAGAGGAAGAAAGAAGGAAAAAGAAAGAGGAAGAGAAGAGGGAGAGAAGAAGAGGAGGAGAAGAAAGAAGAAAAGGGAAAGGAGGAGAGTGGCAGAAATAATTCTTCAAAAAGTCATTAGTTGGTTAGTGATTCAAAAAGATATTAATGAATTCAGTACATAGAATCTTAGAGCATCCTGGCCCACAATTGCTGGTCTCAGCACTTCAGGTTTCTTGTTGTCCTCCAGAACCAGGAATTCTTAAGCAGTATATTGACGTGTCCTCATTGGGTAATCCGCGCCCAGCTGGTATCGGAGGTGCCATTGAAATCCATGAGGGCAGAACCATGCTAACATTCTCAGGACCGTTGGGAATTTAGGATTCGACGGTGCTGAAACCCTTGCTGTCCTCAAAGGACTGCAATAACTCGATGAGAAGCTGAATGGACCACTGCAAGTTGAAGGGGATTATCTAAATGTCATAAAGTGGTGCAAGAAAGAAACAGGCCCACCTTTGATATTGATTGTCTTCTTCAAAGAGATATGGGACCTAAGGGGGGGAAATTAGATGCAGCTGGAATCATGTTCCACGGTCTGTAGATTCAATAGTTGATGGGCTAGCAAAGGATGGTGTATCTCTCTCTCACCTAGATGTGAGGGAACCACCATGATGGCTTTGTTTTTTTTTTTTGAAAGTTGTGATTTTTATTCCATTCTCAGTAAAACATACATAAATTACATAACTACCAATAGGTAGTCAAATACTAAGATAATCTAGAGGGTCTCCATGATGGCTTTGTAAAACTATGAATATCTGTAATGTAGTTTATCTAAGAATTAAATTAAATCAATTTCCTCAAAAAAAAAAAATCCCCATCCCATTCCTCTCTTTTTTTCTGAAACATTGACAGAATGGGGAGGGAGGTTTGCCTCATACACAGCCAAGCTCCACACGGTGGAAGGCAGGTTAGTGTTCCTTCCCATGCTGGCTATAGGTGGGGAAGAACGAAGACTCTTTCCCTTTTCCCCTTCTTAGATCTGTGAGGATGAAGTTAAATTTGTGTTAATGAATTACTGACATCATTGATGTCAGCATGGTTTAACTGGCAGTCAACCTCAGTTGAACTGATTTGACCCAACAATTTTGGGTTACTTCTGAGTCTGCGTTGTACCATTGATATACACCAATACCTAGACCTTGACAAAATATATCAGAAATCACCCCAAGGGGATTTCCTTCCCCAAGGTAGAGCAACGACTACCTAGAACCTGTCTCCATAAAAAGAGACAGAAAGATTGTTTATTTGTTCTGAAAATATGATTTAATTCTAATTAATGAGCGAGATACTGTAACCCGATATGCCATTAGCGGTGCAAAAATAATACAGATTGCCTTAATAATGGAATGAGAGAGAAAGGGGGTTACCACATCTAGCGAGGGAATGCGAATGCCACTAATGTCCTTTTCTCTGTCAAAGCTCTGCAAAACGGTCAAATAACTTAAACTGAAAATTTGGAAGAAGTTTTTCTCCCACTGCCAACCAAGGATCTGCTTCATGCAAAGGCTGTTTGCATCCAGTCGAACAGGCAATGGCTTTGTGTGTAACACACTTTGGTGTTGCTTTGCATCTAACAATGCCTTGAAGCAAATTGTATGAGTGCACCTGCTGTTTAACTGGAAGGGAACGGGTTTTGTTCACAGTAAGTCTCAGTCCCCCATGGTTGGCAGTTTTGTAGGCCGACCCAAAAAAAAAAAAGAATAGTTATTCTGTCTTAGGGAAGTGAACTATACATTACCTTGTGATACCAAGAAAATAAGGGGATTATTCCTAACCCTTGAATATCTCTTGGACCAGTCTCAACCCCGAGTGCTTTACATGCATTACGTAATGCATGTAACTTCTCTAGTGAATTAAACTGGGAAGAAAAAAAAATCAAGACAAGTGCAGCTTTAGCAAGAGAGATATATTTTGATTACTAAATACATTCATTATAAAATGAAAAAATCAAGCACTTCAACATTTTAGATTTCTGGGTTCACCTAAAATGTATGGCACCTTGAGGAACTATGGCATGCATCTGACTCATATGAGAAATTAGGAGGTTACAGTGCTCTTACAATTTCTCTCTCCTTGCGGCACCCAAGGTCATAGTTTCCAGGAACAAAGAAGACGCTGTGGAATCTATCCTTTAGCAGGGACATAGTTGATACAAAACACTTGAATGACTCTGCAACATCATCAGCCACAAGAAGTACGTCCTGTCTATATCTCACATTTGACAATCCTTGGACCCACGTCATGTTTTCCCTATAATCGGTATGCAAATCTGAGATGATAAAGAGTCGAGGAGAAGGTGCACCACCACCATCATCTGCAGCTGATATTTGCTGCTGCCTTCCGTGGCGGCCTCCTCTGACACCCCTTCTCGCGTCTCCAAGCGCTGCAATCTTATGACCCTTCGGCATGCATTGGGGCAACGATCCCACACGAATAGGAAGGATGTCTGGCACCATGTAGACTCTCTAAGCTAATAATAGTAAGAGGCATCAGCAGAAATATCTCGCTTAATAGAAAACTCAAACAACTTATGCATCACAATAGGACGACTCCGAGATCCAGACACCCAAAGTAGGAGACTTTCAAAGGCAAAATCAAGCGAACTCCCTATTTAGGAGAATACTTTGCATGAAAATGTCATCTTTTCTCTTAATCTTATATAAGAACGAGATAAAGCAAGTACAACGGCAACGGCCGAGAGCGCAGCCATTAAACAGAGAAAATATTGCAAACATTATCACTTATCACCTAACAGCAACGTTTCAGGAAGAAAACGAAGCACAGGATCAGGAAGAAAACTAAGTTGATTGAAACAGTAACGAAGGGTTAAGCCACAACGGAACTCGTGAAACACGCAAGTTCTTTTAAGTTCGGACCGATGGCGATGAGGTTTGAATTATCGGAGATACCCAAAGTATCGCCCCTTAGATACGAATACATATCGTGGATACGCTAAGAAACAAATGTAATAAGTATGGATGTTTTAGAAAAACTTATTAAAATATGAAAAATATAATTATTTATTAATAATATTAATATGACAACATAATATTCTTATTTATACAAGTATTTGAAAAACAAACAAAATAATTATCCGAAACATTACCAACCGTCTATTTCACTTGCAACATGATCTTGTGTAGCATGATCACAATATCATAAGTACCACAAAAATATACTTTTAGATTAATTGAAGAACGAAAAATTGATATTTTAACAATTTTGACCCTGAATGCTTAAATCCAATCTTAACCAATTCGGCCAACAAAATTAAGTATCTACCACTAAAATTTATAAAATTGCAATAACCAATTTTCATCCAATAAAACTTTAGGATTATCAAGCATAAGAAATATAAAGCGTGATAGAATAAACATCAATGTAGAAGAGAGAAAGCCTGATGGCCACTTGGCCATAAGGCTATAATAAACAAAAAACTAACAACACATGCTAAATTTTTTTGTCCGAGGACTGAATAAAAAACAAGAGAAAAAGAAGTCACAAAGTTGGTTTATGTATTATTGTAATTTTTATTTCCATGTTAGTATCTTCAAATCCCGTATTTAATTTCTACATTTTTTCCATATGAAAATCTTTAATCCGTACGTATCTTAGGTTTTGTATCTTATTATCCTGTTTCCTGGATAAGTTAGAAAACAAAGGGGATAAGAGAGGAAATGGGAGTCTGTTTCCTGTAAAAGGAAAATACCCCCATTTTATGTTTCATTTAATATGGCAGCCTCTAATTACTAAGGCTGCTGAAATGACGATTTCTGTGAACTCTGTCATGAAAACATTAAAATGTTTGAGGAGAAGAAAACAATATTAAAAGTAATTACTTTAAAAATATCGTATAAACACAAAGCCAAGAAAATCAAGGAAAAGCTATGCGAAAAAGAAAGGGGAAATTGTTAAGTCCAAACAAAATTAAGGAGAAAAACTATAACATAACTCCATTGGGTGTTGGAATTATAGTTTCAAATATTTACTATATAAAATAAAATTATCATGGCTTATGGGCATGGGGTCCACTTCTAGATACTTTGTCCTTAGACGTCCAGCATAGGAAAATAATGGGCAGCACATCCCCTTTAGAGGTAGATTTAATGGGTACATTGACTCTGGAGACGCTTTGGGAATAAAGAGTTGTTATCTCTCCCAAGGGTTATTGGCATTGAAGAGAGTCATCAGTGCAACACCCATTGGAATCTATAAATCCTCCAAGGTATTACAAGTGAGGCTACGACTTATATACACCTAATTTGGCTGAAAGGAAACAAACTTATCACTTGTGAAACATATTGTCAAAGGTTTTTCTTGTGCACTTCGACTCAGTTAATATTCTAAGATGAACGGTACACTCCCGTTATCTTTCTTATTTAAATTCAATCATATATGTATAGGTTTTATGAAAAAGTGATTTTACGGAAATTATGTCAGTTTTCTTGATGATTAATGTGATTTATTAAACCTAAACTCTAACAAATACAAGTGATCGTCTAACAAATACAAGTGATCTTGCCTCTACTCGTATCATGAAGATAGATTCTAATTTTTCATATTTTGTTTTCATATTCCCATGATTTATTTCTGATTTTTTGCTTTTTTTAAATATAAATGAGCTTTTGTTTTTTATGTGTTTTTTTCTGCTCCACGTATAGGCTAAACCCTAATGCGCATGGGTTAAACCCTAATGCGCGTGGGCTTAGTGTGCTCGAGCTTGGTGCGCTCGGGATTGGTGTGCTCGGAATTGGCTATGCTCGGTAAAGCCTTCGTGCGGGCCTACAAGGACGCAGGCCTCTATGTGTGGGCCTCTTTGAGCGGGCCTCTATGCGCAGGCCTCTATGCGCGGGCCTCATTGTGTGGGGCTCTATGGGTGGGCTGCATTTGTGAGCTTTTCTCCCTTAGGCTCACAGGTGAACATAAGTTTTGAGCGCTCCTACTTAGTGACAACTTAGGACAATGAACCAGACCGGATTTGCATTTATAATATGCCAGAATGGTTTTTAGGCTGGGTTTTGATATATATAATAATCCAAAATTTGTTTTAAGCACTATTTTTGACTCAGAATTGTATTTATGTATTTAAATGTGAAAATTAATTTAATTATAGAATTTACAAAATATCCAAAGGGTAATGCAAATTGTATTTATTAAATTAATTTTGTGTGTGTTTTTGTAAATAATTTTGCTTTACGTGTTATATAAATTTATTATATAATTAGCAAAATCCCCAAACAGTAATGCAAGTTGTATAATTAAATTAGTATATTGCGAATTAATTTATATGAATGATTGCTTTTATGTTATTATTTTTTCATTATCTGTTGAATGATTGCCTTGTAACTTTCATGAATCCGCAAAGGGTAAGTGGCAGAACTAGATGATTGAGGTGCTTGTATAATTATGTATGTTCTCCCAAATAGTGAAATATTTCCTGGATGACAGGAACATCAAGTAGTGGTCATTCATTTGCTAAATCCCCTACAGAAAAACGTACTTGATGAAACAAATTATGTAAACTTGTCACAACGGGTTGAATTGAGGTTTCAAGGCTGTAGATTTGATAAAATTATCAAAATGGATACTCCTCTCCAGAGACCTTCACGAGTGAACTACCGCAACAATATTAAATAATATAAGAATGACCTTAGGAAATTCTTGCAATGGGATGATGTGAATAAAATTTCTAAGTCACGTATTCTTGATTCTCTTAGTGAATATCTCTTAATGACTTATTTTTATGTCCCCATTGCAAAAAAGATTTTTGACTAGCTTGAGGCTAAGTATGGATAAAATTTGCTCGTGCCAAGTGTGAAGAAAACACTTATGTGAGAAAGTAGGTAAACGACGTGCTTGCAATGGCAGATGAGTTGCAGTCTCATGATTGACCAATGGATGAAGAAACTAAAGTGGTCAACATTGTGAACTCTTTACCAAAATCTTTAAAATACATCCAAGATTTCTACTCTCTATCCAAGACGAAGTGGACAATTTATGAATTGGAGAATAATATTGATAACAAGTCTGAGAGACACAACTCAGGAATTGATTTGGATAAACCACCACCTAGTGCTAATGTAGTTTTGAAGCCAAAGAAGAAAATTTTAAGAAGGGAAAAAAATTTCAGTTTCAAACTTTAAGGACAAGAAGGTCAATGAACAAAAAATTCAAGTACACGCTGCAATAAGCCAAAGATATTAAGAAATATTGCAAAGCTCTGAAAACGATGCAAGAGGGATAACAACGGAAGACTAGTAAGTCTATATATCTTGAAACTTGTACTGTTTATATACAACTTTTAGTTGGTAGGTTGATTTTGGTGCAACTGTTCATCTATCGAATGAGTTGCAAGGTTTCAAGGAGCTAAGAAAGATCGATGAAGGTGCAAGCTTTATTTACATAGGAAACGTTGACACCAACTAAAGTTTGCTGATAATAAATTTTTTGATTTAGTAGATTGTCTTTATACTCATTCTATGAGGAGAAGTCTATTGTCTATATCTTGTCTTGAGAAACTTGGATTTACTTTTTATTATGGAAATAGAAAGTTTCTTATGCTACAAGATGACACAGTTATTTTGAAAGGTTTTCGAAATTCTGATTTATATCAATTGCAACTTATTGGAAATATGGTGTTTAATATTTCTACTTCTTTGGATCTAAAGGAGAATGAATTATATTTGTGGCATCTACAATTAGAATATCAAAACTTGTGACTCAAGGATTATTACGAAAATCAATTTCACAGAAAGATTTTCCTAGATGTGAATATTGTATTTTTGGCAAAATGACGAAAATGCCCTTTCCATCCAAAGGCTTAAGGAGTTTTGATTTTTTAAAGATTATTCATTCGAATAGATATGGACCTATGAATGTGAATATTTGAAATGATCATTCATTTTTATCACATTTATTGATGATGTTTCAAGATATGGAAGAGTATATTTACTTCGTTGGAAAAATGAAGCCTTAGATTATTTCAAGACATTCAAATAGAAAGTAGAAAATGCCACAAGAATGAAGATCAAAACTTTGCACTCAGACAGAGTTGGAGAGTATTGTTCAGAGTTATTCTCATTGTTGCAAATCAAATGAGATTATCCATTTGTTTAGCATGCGTTATACATCTGAGCAGAACGGTGTAACTGAAAGGAGAAACCGAACTTTATTGGACATGGTTCGATCTATGATGGCATTTGCAAATTTGCCAACATGATTTTGAGGTGAAACACTATTAATAGCTACCTATGTCTTAAACAGAGTGCCTTCAAAGTCGGTTGAGACAACACCGTATGAGGTATGGTCAGGAAAAACTCCTAGTCTTAGCCATTTTAAAGTGTGGGGATGTGTTGGTCATGTTTTGAATCTTGATCCTAAGAATAAATTGAAGGCTAGGACTAGAAGATGTTTATTCGTTGGGTATTCTGAACATTCAGAAGGATATAGGTTATATGATCCCAAGGAGAAAGTGATTATTCAATGTAGACATGTAAAATTCATTGAGGATAGATTTGACAGTGGTGAAAATCTAGGTACAAAATCTTATTTGGAAGAAATGGTGGAAATGTCCTCCTTTGAATCTCCTACTAATGAATAGGATTCCACTCAAACGAATATTTGAAGAAGTGCTGGAGATAGAAAAACTTGTCAACTTCTATCATCTTCTGATTTTTACACATATGCTGGAGAAACTTATGAAAGAAAAAGGTTGAATGAAGATGCTACAGATTCTGCCAGTTACGAACAAGCACTCATTGATGTGGACTCTGAAAAATGGCACTTGGCAATGGAAGAAGAGATGGACTCCATATATAAAAATAAAGTTTGGAAACTTGGTCATCCTGCATCAGTTAAGTCCATTAAGTTCAAGTGGATTTTTATTAAGAAGAGAAATTTTGAAAGTAAAGTTGAAAGATTCCAGGTTCGTCTTATTGCTAAGGTTTTACTCAACAGTATGGGATCGATTATGATGAAATGTTCTCTCCTGTAGCACGCATTCAGTCTATACAAACTCTAGTCCTTGGTTGCATATTATAACTACGAGTTGTTCCAAATTGATGTTAAAACTGCTTTCCTTAATGGAGATTTAGACGAGGAAATTTATGGAACAACCTCGTGGATTTATTAGCACTAGAAATGAATCGAAGGTGTGTAAATTAGTAAAATAAATTTACAGTTTGAAACAAGCCTCAAGATAGTGGAGTATCAAGTTCAATGAAGCGGCCAAGGAGTATGGATTTACGCAGAATTCAGAAGGTCATTTTGTTTATATAAAAATAGTGGGAGATAATATTGCTTTTCTTACTTTATACGTAGATGATATTTTACTACATGGGAATAATATTCAATGACTCCAAGGTATAAAGACATGGTTATTTCAGACGTTTGATATGAAAGACCTTGGGGAAGCTTCTTACATTCTCGGTATTAAAATCTATGGGATAGGGTTTTGAGAAGATTGAGTTTATCTTAGGAGAAGTATATGGACACTCTTCTGGATCGGTTTCATATGTCCAACTATATTCAAGGTAAAATACCTTATGATAGCACTAGAAAGATGAGTCGGGTGGATTGTCCTTCTCGACTCAAAGATAAGTTGGACGAATCAAAATATCCATATGCATCTGTTGTGGGGAGTTTTATTGTTGCTCTTATTTGTACAAAGCCTGATCTTGCTTATGCTGTTGGGGTTCTTAGCCAGTTTCAGGTTAATCCAGGTTTCACTCACTGGGAAGGAGTTAAATAGGTGATGCACTATCTGCAACGAAGTAAGTCATATGCTTTGACTTATCATGCGGACATGTTGGAATTAATTGGTTATTCTGACTTAGATTATCAAGGATGCATTGATACCCGCAAGTCTACTTCTGGCTTTAGTTTTATGTTTGGCGGAGGTGCAATTTCTAGGAAAAGCAAGAATCAAGATTTTGTAGCACAATCAACCATGGAGGCAGAATATGTAGTTATGAACTTAGCTACAAGAGAGGCTGCCTATCTTTGCAAATTCTTGCGGAGACTTCTGGTGGTAGACTGTGTGGAGCGACTTATCTCTCTCTTTTGTAACAACACATCTACTATTGTTATCACAAAAGACCTGAAGTGTCACTCCAAGGCTAAGTATATTGAAGGGAAATACCACTATATACGAGACATGCTGACGAAGGAGCAAGCTCAAGAGAGTCTCTCAGAACAACTTAGCTGATCTACTAAGTGTCTTCCCGTGACCAGTTTCACTATCCATGCGGGTTACATGGGTTTAATTTGTTTGTAATTATGAGACCAAATGGGAGAACATTATTTTTGTATGAGTTATGGTCTCATTGATTTGTAATGTCATGACATTGTATTTTATATTCCATGGAATGAAATGATAAATTTAAATGAATGCATATGATTTTGTGTGATTATATGAGTACTCATGGTGTGCTTTGAGATTGAACTTCCCTATTAGGTATGCACTTGTACGTGTATATGTGAGGGTCTCAATAGGGAGTGAGAGTTGAGTCTCTAAATTGTCCAGGACAATAGAACTGCGCAAGCATAGTTTCCTTTACAGCTAATACTCATGCTGGTATAGAGCTTTACCCAGAGCTCCTCAGGTACTGAGTATGCTATGGACAATGGAATGCCTTGATGTCCAACTTTTCTATTAGGTATATACTTGTACATATATACAGAAGGGTCTTAATAGGAAGATAGGGTTGGACGTCTAAATTAATTCAGGCCTATGGTACTGCTTAGGCACAACTATCTTAGAGGCTAATACTCGAACTGGTACAAAACTTCACCCTAAGTTTAGGTCCGAGTATGCTATGAATGGAGACCACTGAACTTGACATGTATGGATTTGGTTTATTCCCTAGCCTTAGATGTCTAAGATGTATATTGAGTAGGCCCGGGTTAACTACACATGTAAATTAAAGTATTTGAGGTAATGCCTATGGTCATGGTATGGTTTTATGTGTCAAAATTGATTTTTCAAGTTTTTTGAAAATAGGAATTTTAAAAAAATGGATTTGAAACCAAGTACGAGTTTGTTGAAATTATGCTTTCAAAAATTTGTTTTATGAAATACAATTACCATGACTTATGGGCGTGGAGACCACTTCTAGATACTTTGTTATTGGACGTTCAGTACAGGGAATAATGGCCAACACATCCCCTATAGAGGTAGATTTAATGGGTACATTGACTCTGGGGACACTTTGGGAATAAAGAGTTGCATCTCTCCCAAGGGTCATTAGTCTCACATTGAAGAGAGTCATTAGTGCCACACCCATTAGAATCTATAAATCCTCCAAGGTCGTACAAGTGAGGCTACAGATTATGCTTACCCAGTCTGACTGAAGGGAAGCATGCTTATCACTTGTAAAACATATTGCCAAAGATTTTTCTTATGCACTTTGACTCAATCAATATTCAAAGATGAAAGGTACACTCCTGTTATTTTTATTATTTAAATTCAATCATATCTATATACGTTTTATGATAAAGTGATTTTATGGAAATTATATGTCTATTTTCATGATGATTAATGTGATTTATTAGACCTCATGTCTAACACTGGTATTGATCTAGGGATAAAACGGGAACCCATATAAGGAATCAAACATAGGAATCCACCTAGAGATGATGTTGCGATATGAACAATGACAAATGAGCTTACTTGAAAAGTTCCAGTACTTTTGCCGGAATTTGGTTGTGCTGCCCAAACTGGATCAGAAACCAGATACAGGCTGCAACTTTAAAGGATCTATGATACAAGATATTTTTATTCACCTTAGAAGCTTTTTTTGTTCTTTCTAACATCTGAACCAAAAAGTTGGAAGTTTGGTTTTTATGTTTTGCTTGGGGTAGGAAACGAATGTTTAAGGGTTTGGCCCATTTCTAGTAGCCGCGAAGCCGCTTTTCAATTTTCGGATTGAAAAGCATCTCCATAACAAAAAAATTATGTTTGGATACTATTGCTTTATTTTAAAGCTTGCATTGGTGGAGGTGTTTATCATCGCATTGGAAGAGCCCCAAAACAAAGCTCTTCCAAAGAGGGGAAAACGTTTCTTACCGAAGTCCCTGAGACATATTTTAGACATTTATATCCCTTTTATTTTAAGTCATTTCCAATTTTACCCGTGGAAAAACACCTTTCCTGCTCGAATTTCTGCACTTCGTACTTAATCTCTCACTGCTTGCAATGGTTGTTCTCTCCACTATTTTTTTGAGCTTTGATGGGGACTCCTCCTGGATGAAATCCAAAACGAAATTATGCATTCGAAACATGGAAGGACTGGCACATGAAGGACCTAGAAATTTCTTAGGCAAATAGTGGATGGAAAGAGATGTAGAGTGTTTGCTTGTACATGCATTTTTGGGTTGTCCAATTCGCCTCCAGTCTGCTTCATTCCTGCCTGAAATGAGTAACCGAAGGTGATTGGGGTTTTGACACAGCAGCAGCAACGAGATGAACTTCTACGGAAGAGTCTCCAACCAGTCTACCAGCCGCATTGCACTTTCTATCTTTATCTTTCTTCTCTTTCATCTACACCCATGTTAACATAGATAAAAGCTGGTTAAACGGGTTAATCTTTGTCAACTCATCAATCTGCTTATACAAACTCAATTACAATGTGAAATGACTAAAGTACCTCTAAAGGTAGAAATACAAAAATGACATATATGTACATTATCTAACATCCCCCTCAAACTCAAGATTGATCAAAAGAGCACATATGGAGTTTGGAACATAAGTACCAAAATCGTGTAGTGAGCAACTTCGTAAACAAATCAGCAGTCTAGTGTTCAAAGGTTATATACAACAGAGTGAGAGTACAAGAAACACAATGATATCACACAAAATGAAAATCAACCTCAATATGTTTGTTCCTCTCATGAAACACATCATTGAGAGCAATCTGAAGAACACTCTTATTATCACACTGAAGTGGAGTTGCAGAATCCAGAGAGACCCCCATGTAAATGAGTAACCAACGAAGCCAAACAAGCTCTGAAGTAGTATCAGTAAGTGCCCGATATTCAGCCTAAGTACTAGATCGAGAGACAATAGACTGCTTTTTGATACGCCAGGAAATCAATGAGTCATGTAAGAAAACAAAATAGCCTATAGAAGACCATCGATCGCTCACATCACCTACTCAATCAACATCAAAATATGTAGGTAAAGTAAGAGGTGAGGCAGATGAGAATACCAAACCCCTATTCAAACTGCCTCGAACATAATGCAGTATATGCAACAGTGCAACATAGTGAACAGAATGAGGAGAACACATGAACTAGCTCGCTACATGAATAGACTCACTACACGAACTGACTCACTACACGAACTGCATAACTGATATTAGGACAAGTATTAGTCAAATAAATCAAACCACCCACTAACTGTCGATAAAGGGTAGGATAAGGAAAGCAACTCACCATTTGTGCATAGAGCTTAACTTTAAGCTCTAAGGGAGCATCACAACTCTTATTATCTGTCAAACCAGATTGATTGAGGAAATCCAAAACAGACTTAACTAGAGAAAGACTGTAACCATCAGATAATGAGAGAACCTCCAAGCCAAAGAAATAGCACAAGCGACCAAGATCCTTCACCTCAAAACAATAACTATGTTAGGCCTTAAGATTAGAGAGGCCCTACAAATTATCACCAGTTTTGACCATATCATCAACATAGAGGAAAAGCAATACAATACCCCGAAAGGTTTGTCGAAACAACAAGTCAGAATCATGAGAACAAAAGGTGGAAAATCAAGCACATAGCACCTGTTTCAAACGATATAATGCATGACGAAGCTTACACTCTTGCCTGGAGAGAAGTGAAAATCCCCGTGGGGGCAACGTAACCATTCAAAAAAACGTTTTTGATATCCATCTGAAATAAGTCCCCATGTTGAACTGAGGCAATGACAATTAACAACCGAAAGGAGGTCAACCGAGCAACAGGAGCAAATTTCTCCTCGTAATAAATACCATACTCCTGTGTATAACCCTAAGCCGCTAGACAAACTTTATATCGATCAACAGAACCATCAACATGGTTAGTCGAAAATATACTGCATTTTTAGGCTAACTTTTGATATGATTGTGTTGCAATTTCACTAACTTTTTGTGTTGATTCTGTAGGATTGTGATTCATATTCACCAAACACCAATTGGAAGGAGAAAGAGGCAATTTGCATGTATTGGGCCAAAAAACACCCCACTTTGGAGTAATACAAAGGCATCAGATGGGAAGCCACGACATCAGATTGGCAAATGCAGAAGCGAAGTGGTTAACACCACATGGTGCCAGATCGAAGGTACGATGTCGCGTGAACAAGGGCTGTGAGCATGGAAAAATATCTAAGTGTCAAACACCTCAGCACTCGACTCAGTGCAGGGGCACTGGAAGCAATAGAACTTTTCTGGGTGCTGCACCTCGGTGACAAGACCCAACGCCGGAGTGCTCATCCTCACTCATCGAGCTCCTTGACATCAGAACTCAGTGCCGAAGTGCTCGACCTCACATGGCACTATTGGAGGAGACCTATCCTGTGTGTCGCCACATTACTTAGGGCACTAAAAAAAGGGGAATCTTTCAGACTCCCCTATAAATAGACGTTATAAACGCACTTTGGGCATCACGCCACCACGCCTAAGAGGAGGAGCCAACTTTAAGAGTGAAGTAGAGATACACTTGGAGCTTCAAGGAGGAAGGAGTCCAATAGCAAAAAGGGAAGTCTTTTGCCCTTGGTCTATCACTTGTCTTCATTTATTTGTGTGTATCTCGTCTGCCATGTATTTATTGTTAATAAATAGGGATTCTTCCCTCATCCAAACTATGTGTAGCTAAGTTTCATTTGGGGGTAAGTGATGTAATGTGATTTCGGGTTTGGATTCATGTAATTTCAGCTACTTAAGTTAATCTAGTGCAATATATCTTTAATTTAGTGTGAGTGGCCGTTGGGGAGCTCTTAACATGAGGAGATTGATGGTCTCCACATGTTCATCTTATTGTTTCATTGAGATAGAGGTAATACGAAAGGATACCACCACTCTATGTGTGATCTCCAAATCTACTGTGTTCAATTAGTGGCAGGTGAGGGGTGCGCTAGTCGACTTCGAGAGAAGCATCTAGATACGTGTTGGTTTAGGCTGAGCTACATGGGGCGTTGATTTAAACCTGTGGCCTCGAGAGACAAATCATGTTAAGGAAGGGGCACGGTCGTATCACCCCTAGAGAGGATTGCACGTTGGGGATTCTAGACCCACTAATGAGCCATTGATTGCACACTTAATTAAATTTCTTGAATCCTACCCTTAATTACATGAAATTACTTCCCCCTACTCCTAATCTACTTAGTCTCAAGTGTGAGTGTGTATCAATCGCTAGTAAGTAGTAATAGTCCTCGTGGGATCGACTCGTGCAGTTACGCATAGACAGAATATTTATTGTGTCGTTTGTGCCCAACCATAACCTTAATTTTTATTTTATAAACCCACTTACAATCAATTGTAGACTTACAAGGAGGAATAGTAACAAGATCCCAATTACCAGCCTTAACTAGAGCCTATAAGTCCTCCGAAATTGTTTGCAGTGAAAGAGGATTAGAGGAAGCTTCCTTATAGGAAGTGGGTTCAAGAAAAGAAATGAGTGCAATATAATAACAATGACTATCAAATAGATGTACCGGAGGCTGACGATGACGAGAGGGATAACAAGACTGACCTGTAGGGCCCTCTGGGGAGAAATCGACAGAAGAGCTAGGAGACTAATCCAAAGAAGGCACATGATCTTCATTAAATGGGTGCAAAGGCCAAAGAGGCATCGGTCAATGAACCTGTAACAGAGTATGACATAGAAGACAGAAACAAATAAAAAACAACAGTTGAAGAAATATCAGATTGTGGTTCATGAGAAGGAAAAGAGTAAAATGATACTTTTTCCGAGAAAGTAACATGATGGGAAATTCACAATTTGTTTGCTTGATAGCGAGAAACGTTTTGCTTAATACGATAATATAGAAAGACATTGATAACAAATTTAGCGGATAACTTATCTCGTTCATATATAGGATGTAAGACAAAGCACGTGCAACCAAGGACATGAAGAGAAGAATAATCAGGAGACGTACCATTGAGACGACTGAAAGGTGTAAAGACCTTCAGAGCGACGGATAACATTCAATTAATAATATAAACAAAGGTCAAAACCGCCTCACTCTAGAATTGTTTTGGCACATAAGATGACAAAAGAAGAATATGCACAGTTTCAATGATATGCTTGTGTTTGTGTTCAACAATCCCGTTTGTTGCGGAGAATATGGACAAAAAAGCTGTTGCAAAGAGCCATGAGAGTTAAGCAATATATGAAATTTATGTGATATATATTCTCTGCTAGAATCAGAGCGAGAAACTTTAATAGTTTTAGAAAATTAAGTGCGAACCAAGGTGGAAAATTCAACATAGGTATCGTAAAAAGTGGAACGAGATCATTGCAGATAGATTTAGATAAAACAAAAATAATTATCAATGAACACAACATAACAGTAAGATTCGCCCATAAATTGAACCAAAGATGGTCCACAAAGATCAGAACGAATAATATAAAATGGAGCTAAAGAACACATATCACTTGTATTTAAGGGTTAAAGGGTAAAGCAGTATGTTTGCCAAGTTTACAACTAACACAGTTCAATAATTATGACGAAACTTGCCCTAACTGGTTAACTAATTTATTAAGAGTTGTGGGAGTTACGTGACCCAAATGACTGTGCCAAAGTGCAAGCTCAGAACTATAACTAGCAGTCAAACAACAATTTAACAATGATGGAGCAATAAATGGAATGTTCATATCTACAAGTTCAAACAATCATCCAACTTTACGCCTTGTCTTAAACACCTTCTCCTTTGACGGGTCTTGTACTTGACATCCAAAAGAAGTGAAAAGAACACGAAACCAAAGATCACATAATTGACCAACAGATACCAAATTCGTGGATAAACGAGGAACATAGAGACCATAAAAAGAACAAAGACCAGAAGAGGTACAATCTGAACCAGTAGATTGAACAAAATATTTAGAACCGTCACTAGTATAAATAGGAGAAGAAGAAACAAATAAAGTGGGCATAGAAACAAAAACAGAGGAATCAAATGTCATATGATTGGACACACTAGAGTCAATTGTCCAAGAATCATTACCAGAATTGGTAGACAATGCAGAGGTGGAGGAAGTACCTTGACCAAGACCAGCAAGAACCTTGTTAATCATGTCCTGGATATGCACAATATTTAGTGGAGGAGTGTGAGACTGATTTGTAGGAGATGAACCATCAGTGAAAACATAAGCTACAATAGTCTGTCAGGTAAAAAGATTATGCTAAGGTTTCTTTAATTTCAGTGCAGGACAGGTGAATTCAACTCATATCACGAGAAATATGAGGCTTACTATCAGTGGAAGAAGGAAGCCCTGGAGAAGTAGCAAAAATAATATCAATATCTCTAACCAAAGAACTAAGTGGTCCACAGAAGTGTCTCCTCTTCTAATAATTCTGAAAGGGCATGTTCCACAGAAGTCAAAGGGATCCTATGAAGCTTGGAGGATTGAATGTTTTTTTATTCATCTCACTAAGTGATCCTCATCAATATACTCAATCACAGTATGAAATGACTAAAGTACTCTTAAAAGGGTAAAATACAAAAAATGATATATATGTACTTAATCTAACACATTGCACCTTCCGTCTTTATCTTTCTTCTTTCTGGTTCTATATCTTTCTTCTCTTTTATCTACACCTATCTTTCATCTATTTTCTCTACACCATCTGTAATCTCTCTATCTTTCTTCTCCCTTAATTTGGACGAGTCGCTTTCAATGCTGGGTGTACTGGCTAAAATGCAAAACTTTATGTTTCATTCCTTTTCATTCCTTTTCATCATTTCATTTCTTTTCATTCCTTTTCATTCCTTTTCATCATTTCATTTCTTTTATGGTAATATTTTATTCCAATTTTAAGTGGTCCATGTGTCCTATACTATTATTGGGCCCACAAATCCTATTGGATTTAAGATAAACAACCACTTTGATGGAAATTGGTAATTAGGGTTTTCAATTCCTATTTGAGTTGGTCCTCTCTCCATCCCGGCACACACCTACGTTCCTCTCCATCAGGAAGTCGCTTACAGGTTCGGGAAGAGAGAAACACAACATTGAGTAACCTTCCATCGAATCAATGAAACCATGTACACACTATGCTCTTTTGTATTACCATTTTATATTTTCTTTTAGTATATTGAAAATCTTTCAGTGGTATTAGTTGTTTCATTTCTACGAGTGATCCATTATGAACATGTGCTTTGTATTTTTAATTTTAAGTCTCTAGATTGATTAATCAAATATGCAGAATAGGGTTTATTTCATGTAATCGTTCGTTATAGTTGTTGAATGATTATGCAGAATAGGGTTTATTTCATCTGATTCAAAGTGTTGTCTTTATGTAAAACTTTATGAAATCATGGTGCAGAGTCGGTGACTCAAATTGATAATTATAATTTTCCGGTGAACAAACTGAAAATATCTAGTTCATGTCTATGTAATAAGAAATACAGAGACTTCAATTATGATTTTCTTTATATTATGTCTCTGCTATATTGATAAAATATGATTTTTCTTTATGCTTTATGTAAAAAAACAGAATGTTAGGTCAAGACAAAAATAGAGAAACGACGTGATAAATGACGACTTTGCTTTTTCTCTTCCTTATCCGGACCTCCATACAAAAAAAGAGAGTTGGAGTTTGGTTGACTTTCATTGTTAGTGACTAAATTAATAAATAAATAATATTAAAGGACACCAAAATTTTATTTTTCTTTATGTTGAAAACAAATATAATAAATATTCCGTACTATGTCAATAAAGTTATTGATGTTGGTCTAGGGAGTTTCATAGTGAACCCATTGGGTCTTTATTTGAAGACTAAAGTCCCTCTCAATGGAATAGAACTTCGATAGGGGAGTCATACATGAAGAATCAAGCCGGTGTTAAGGCTGCCATCTTGAAAAAAAAGGCAAAAGGAGTACAGAGTCTAAATTTATAATAGGCTTCGTGTTCTGATTTCTTATCAACTATGAGATCAGTTAATAGGATTATTTCAACCTCAAAAAAGGAGAGTTCGAAAGGAGTGCCATAAATGCCTTGGGTACTTATCTCTTTTAGTAACAAGAAATATAGTGGTATTAATTTCGATATAGTGTAACATAGAATTGAAAACAGACAAGTCGTAACCACTTATTCACTTCAAGGATAGTTCAATGACTGAACTGTAAATGCACCTTGGGTTACAGACTGATTGTAATTAATCAATATATTAAATACAATTGATATCTAAATGAATTCAGTTTCAATTACTCATAATTATTGTGATTCTTATGATTGAATGACTTGATGTTTCTTTTGTATGAGGATATTGAAATTCATGGATTATGAAAATATTTAAGAATTACCCAAAGGTTGATTAACTTGGTTTTATAGTCTGTGATATGGTTGTAAGTGATTAATACCATTGATTAGAAATGTCTATGATATCCAAAGACAGCAGACATGTTTAATCAGACTATATTTGATTACTAGTTATGTTTAATTCATTTAAAGCATCAATTATGTGCCTAATAGTGTATTGTTGCATTGCCCAAAGGCGAACTTCAAATGTGCTTAAAGTTTATGTGACTTTATCTGAGTTTTTGTTATGAGTTTAAGTTCAAACCATTTATGTGTAAGATTCTGTATATTTTGCAGCACCTATGCCTGTTGCTCTTGCTAAAATGCAAAACTTTATCTTTCTTTATTTTTCATCAATTCGTTTCTTTTTCATTTATTTTATGGCTAAGTTTAGTTTCTTCACTCTTTCTCATGCTTTCTTCTTCAACCTGCCTCCTGTATAGTGGCTTCCCCTTATTTTTTTCAAATAGGGTGAGTACATATCTCTGTTTTAAGAAAATCCCATTTGCAATGAGCGATACAAATATTCAGCCCTAGATTATACATCGTAACTTAAAATTCGAAATTTTTCATAATTTGCAAAAGAGGTGAACCAGCCTTTGGACAACCAGGGGACAACAAACCAAATTTGCTGCCATAGTTTTCCAGCATCTGTAAAACATTATGTTTTTATTATTTGTGCACAAAATTATAAAAAATTTATAATTGTTTTTTATTTTTCCAATATATTAGTTTTATTATCAAAGTTAATTATGTTTTGAATTATATTTGAAGAAATATTATAATTTACTTTATTTAAGTATTATATTAGTTAGTTATGTATAAGGGCATTGCTTGCAATATATATTTAAAAGTTGCTTTTTGTGTTTTTCAACCAAACATAATTTAGGATTGAAAAATGATATCAGTACTTCCTGATTTTACTTCTAGGTTTTACATTGTGATGCGGCTGCATAGTTGGCGGTTTGAGTAAGAGAAAATCTTGGGTTTAACCCATAGAATAGGTAGAGAATATTTTATAAAAAAATAAAATTTTGCAGATTTTATCTCCTAGTTTATCTTTTACCTAAACTACAACATGGACGCCATGTCTGCATGAAAAGTCTTGGAAGTAAAAAGCCACTGTACTTATATCACTGCTCGTTAGGATTTCTCTACTTCTCAAAGCTCTTTTATAAATACATCCAAACAGAACTTTCAAAGTGCCTATATAAAGAAAGCTCTATACCAAAGAGCGTAGCCAAATGCTACCTACGTTGTACTATTGTAAGTCTTTAAGTTTCTCAAGAGTTTAGCGGATAAGCCATCTCTTTCTTCAAGCAAGACAACGATCTTTTGTAAGTATGCTTTTCTTACATTTCAAGAGTCCATTTGTTAGTCACAATGAAAATTTCTGCTGCAGCTACTTACTAAAATGATGATGGCTTGGGGTCCTTAGACGTGGGATAAAGCACAGTGTCAAGACACATTGGTTATTTCAATGGGGATGAAATGGACTAATTATGAAACAGAATAACGGTCACTTGAGATGGACTGGGTAGACCATGAACAACCATCTTGGACACAAGTGAGATTAAGTAAAATAACATGTGATGCTTTAGTAAAAGAATCAGCTCTCTCACATTGAGATCAATGGTTGATCTTATCTCAAACAAAATGACAATCCAATTTGATGTGCTTGGTTTGCTGAAGGAATGTTGAATCAGATGCAATGATGATAACTAGGTTTATTACAAAATATGTAATGTGAACTTGAGCATAGCTAATCGGTCACATTGGGGTTTCCTAGTGGGAGGTCTTGGGTTCATGTCTCCATGGGGGCATGGGAAAAAAAATCACAACTTTAAAAAAAAATTACAAAATAAGTAAAAATGAAGAAGTTACTTAAAATTCATGGAGTAAATGTCGAATCCATACTAGTTCATTGCCCACAACCTCTAGATATTCCACCTCAACAAAAGAGTGAGAGACTATTGTTTACTTTTTAGAAATCCATGAAACTAATGAATCCCCAAATAAAACACAAACAACGAGTAACTGATTTTCACATATCTAAAGAAGACCCCCAACCTTAATCAGAAAAACCAGTAACATAGGGTAGAGTGAGTTAGAGAAGGCGTCCAAATATATTGCTATGCATCTGGTAACAATCACCCTCATATGCATGAAGTTTAATTTTTGGATCTATGGAAATTGACTATGATTGACAAGCTAGAAAATCTTAATCTTCTAATAGTTGAAAAGTGTAATGCCATTGAGAAAGAAAAATGCCCCTTGCAATCTCTAAACCAAGAAAAAAACTATAAGTACACAAGTCTTTTAACTTGAACAACTTAACAAGGGAATGCTTCAAGCCTGAAATAAGTTGTGATCCGGACCCATGACAACTATATCATCCACATACACAAGTAATGCAACAAAAGAATCACCAGCACCCCCTATAAAAAGAGAAAAGCAGGCTTAAGAAAACTTAGGATACCATTGTCATTAGGCTTGTTTCAATCCATAAATGGATTTATGAAGCTTGCAAACAAGAGGTTGGTTATTAGATTGAATAAAAACCTTTCATTCCATAACCAAGAGGAAGATCCATATAAAATTTTACAGATAAATCACCATATAGAAAACCATTGTTAAAATCCAATAAGACTAAATGCCATGACTTAATAGGAGCAAGAGTATTTTAAATGTCCCTAATTTTGTATTAAGAGAAACAGTCTCATGGAAATCCAATTCTACTTGTTGTGTATACCCTTCTGCAACTAAACGTGCTTTATGGCATTCAAAAGATCCATCTGACTTATTAATAATCTTGAACGTCCATTCACATCTAATACTATGCTTACCAATTGGCAATGGAACTACAATCCAAGTATGAATTGCTTCGATGGTTGCAAGCCATTCAGGGAATTAAACTGCTTCATGGTAAAATTGAGCCTCAAAGTTAGTTAAAATGTTGAGTACTAGGTATTTATACATGAAGAAAATACGTCATAAGAAATAGAATGATAAAGGATAAGGAGTGCCATCATTCTCTAGGATAACAAGGAGAATGATGAGAAGGACTTGACCTCCACAAAACTGGAATAGTATGAGCAACAACTTGATCAAAAGGAAAATTAAGAGACACATATGGCAGACATGTTGATCAGTTTGAATATTAAGAGATGCGTTGTGAGGTAGCAATTGGAATAACAAAGTCAGGAAAAGGGTTATATTGCTAATTATGATTGAAACCTGTATGAAAATTCAAAAATTGTTCATGGAAAAGAACTTCTCATGAGTCAAAGAATTTCTTGGTGACAACATCATATAACTGGTACCCTTTTAAACCAACATTATTAATCATTCATGGCGACAAACCCACCAAATAGGTAGTACGCAAGTTTACGCGTTGACACAAGTTATAAAGTGAAGACTAAAGAACCTTTCTATTGGAGAAAATAATTGTTTTCAAGATTCATCATACATATACCTACCTGTCGAGACTCAACACATGTTTAACAATTTGTATTTTAGTCAAATTCGGGTTTGTATAGTTACCAAACCAATTGTAATTATCTTTAATCTTTTATTCTTTTGTTTCTGGTTTATTTTGAGTCAGTTTCCTTAACTAACTCGAACTGCACCTCACGTGTAATTATATGTATATAGATTACATTCTGAACAATCAATCAGAAATAATCCTCTTACACGGTATCAGGCTGGACCTAGACTTAATCTTCCTCTTAACAAGCCGTGCGCTTCTTCATCTTCTTCCTTCATTTGATTGTGATTCATGGCCCCTGATCACTCTCTTCTGTCATCTACCACCCCATTTGTTTATTAGAAATGGCGTCTCAAGTTCGTCCTCCATGAGATATCTCTTTCGACCTTGATTCCACTAACAGTTGCAACGAATATACGGTCTTGAATATCCCACACCATTTCTATCAAGCTCGACTGAATGAATTACTTGCTTTGTTGCTAATAGATTCTGCAAATTTTAAACGGCCAACACGTTATGGGCCTAATCGATGGATCAATTTTTCCTCCTCCACAATTCATTCAGAATGGTTATTCAGACAAACCTGTACTCAATCCACATTACTCTTAGTGGTATGTTGATTAGTGAATTTCATACACATATTTCCATACCCTTAATGGTCATCTTATGGCCATTTAACCCCATTTGACTTGTTTTTTCTTGTATTATACAGGAATAATATGTAAAATGTCAAGAGGAAGCCAACATAATAAATTATGCAGAAATCGGAGTTCACTTAAGAATATAGCAAAAAAGTACCCTTGATAAAAGCATAATGCATAAGCCGACGTTGTATGATGTCAAATGGGAGCCACGACGTTGCTGCGAAGTCGTGCAACGTCAAAGGAGAATCATGACATCGCGATACCCAGAAGCACAAAATAGAAAATTTGGCCAAGTACCCAGTGCCATAGTGCTGAAACCCAGCGCAGAGGCACTGAAGCTCGCAGCTCAGCTGCACAACGCTGTGTCACGGGGTTGGAGTTCAGCCTGAAACCGTGATGGCTCCGCCCTTAGGGGTCTTGGGCTAATCAGCCTTTCCCTACGGATCATTCGGTCAGGAGAGTTAGCAGACTCAAGTTCGAGTCCGAAGGCAAGAAAGAAGAGAGGTCGTGACGAGAAGCGGTAAAGATAGAGAGAAGAGTGGGAGATAACGAACACGAGATAAATAAAAAATGCACATTATATTAGGAAACATTTTCTCAAGTACCTGAATGCACAATGGAGCTTCCTAGTTTAACACCTCTGGTTACTTTGCTGCAGAGAGAACTTACAAGCGTTGTAGACAAAAAGCAAAGACTAGGATTTCGGCTGCTGAATTCTATAAGATACAAGCTTAACCCCCCATGTGTATTTATAGGCTATCCTAAGTAAAAAACACCCTAAGACGACTCCTAGCGAGACTAGGAGACGTGCTGATCAGTTAGGAAGGTTGCCCAACTCATGCAACCTCCTTCCTGATAAGTGTCTATCCTGGAAGATCTCCCTTGATCTTAGGAAGTCCATATCCCATTGGAATCTCCCCAAATCCTCCTTCCTTATCTGGATTAAGATGTGCTCCGGCCAGCTGGACATGCCTTATCTGTTGGATCCGCTTCCCTGATCCATCTGTGAGTCCCCCGTATCTTGGAGTCTTCAGGGATCTCTCCCACCTCCTAGATTTAGGACATTCCTTCCCTGGTCTTACCTGCGCGTGAGTCCTCTTTAACCCAGGGGAACTCGGAAATTAACTTCTGGATGAAGGTTAAATTATGTAGCTCTTTCAATAAGCTTTCCAACGATGAAGGTTTAATTACAATGTAGCTCTTTCCCAAGAATAGGTTTTGAACGATATACCACATGCCTGGTTTAGGCACAATCCTGCAGCGCTGCGTGGGGGCATGGGCGGCTCTTGTGGCCTGGGCCCACCGGGTGTTCGGCACCATGGCACATGTCTGTGCCGCGCCGTTCGCGTGTGCAACCCCAGAACCATGGCACATGTGTGCGTACACTCTTACCTCTGTGCGGGCGTCAAGGCTGGTCATCTGGCGCATTTGCGCCAAGTCTTGTAGGCCGGCCTCTTCTTGTGCCTTACTGTTGGCATGAGGTCTAGGGCCATGTAAACAATCTTCAAAATAGGCCTTATGGTTAGCTCCCCTTGACTCTTCTAGGGCATCCCATACTGCCCTAGTGGTCGAATTAACGTCTATGTGTCCCATTGGACTTAATGTTCTAGGGGTCAGAATGGACCTCGTTACACACTAGCTCCCCAAAGAAGAGGCGTTGAGTGCGGATCCCAGCGCCCTAGCGTCTCTCGACTTTGTTGAAATGGGTTAGATGTCGTACAATGTCAGGACTTGACGTCGTGACTTGGGTTCAAGGTCATGGCGTCGCGCCACTTACTACACACCTATAAAAGCCAAAAAAGGGCATTTTAGGCAGTTTTTGACAGGATTTCGACCTAAACACAATTTTTGCAACAGGGGACGATTTGGGAGCTACCTAGAGTCATTTATAGGGTTTGGGAAGATCTCCAAGTGCGGATTTGAAGGCCCCAAAACGATCTGTGAGGACATTCTCAACCATTGGAGCATACTTTCTACAAGTTCTTCCATCCCTATATTTCTACTTTACGTTTTCTATGCATGGATTTTGTTGTAGATTCATGTTTATACACTTGTTCATGTGTAGTAAGATGTATTTGAGATGTTTACCCCTTGGGGAATGTAATTATCGTACTTTGTTGTGAGTTACTAAGATTTAACTTCATTTGAGCTAGTCTATCATGATTGTGTCTTACGGGTGCTACATGTTCGATTAATTGCCTAGCTAACAATTAATCGTTAATTAGGAACCCCTAGTGATGGAGGAAGGGTAGTTTTTGATAGATTACATGTTAGGCAACGTGTGATTCCTCATCCAAGTGGTTTTGATAGAAGAATTTGCAAGCGAGAGTTTGGATGATTCACTGCCACACGTGGTTAATAGGACAATGTGCATTGGATTCATTTATTAGCCTCTGAGACCGTTTGTCGCTTGATTTCGTTCATCACCTTGTGAAATCGATTTCTGGCTTGCAGAAGTTGTGAAATTGATTTCGGATTGAAAGGGATTCGTCTGATTATATTTCGGGAGTTCGATTTGGCTCGCGCCAGTTTTGATTCTGCGTGTGGGACGTTGGCACAACAGGGGATTGTCTTATGTCCGCATAAAATGAAGTTTTGTTGGATCCTTTGACTTGACTCTTCAGTTTCATGTCACCATCGAAGGGTTTTGAATGATTTCTGTTTTGTCAACTGTTGTCCTCGCCGTCGCCACTCTCTCTCTATCGCCGCCGCTCCAGCACTGTCGTCATGTCATGGGGGTGGATCTCAGCATTACTGTGATGGCTCCACTCTTTGCAGAAACAAGCACGAGTGAGCCTTTTCCCTTCATATCGTCGCAGCCAAGGAAGAAACAGACTCTAAAATTCATCCAACGAGCACGAAGAAGAAGAAATACAGAAAGATAAAGAGAAAGAGAGAGATAGAGAGTACTAGGACGAAATTATACAATATGCACAAACTATATTAGGGATAATATCCCCATGTACCTGAATACAACGACAGAGCTTCCTCTAGCTTGACCTCCTTGGCTGCCCACGGCAGAACATGAACATGAACAATGAGAATGCATGAATGAGCTCGCTTGCCACCCAAGTCTCATTTCCCAATAAGGAAAATTGGAACTCTTGTTCTGAATGTAGACCAAATATATAACCATTGTGTAGCTGAGTGAGGCACTAAATAAAGTACAATGTGGGACCCTCACCTGGATCTAATGGCTTTCGGTGGCATGCTAGGCTGCAAGATGCCTTAGCCCATGCGGGCTGCTGCAGGCAGCACCGAGCGGTTCGCTGTGCGCGCACATGGTTGGTTGCTGTTTTGAGGGTGCATGTGCTTGCTAGGTTCCCTGGATGCATGTGGCACACATCGGTTACTTGGATAGGATTTCGTCCGGTGGTGCTTCGTCGCAACCCTGTGAACCTCCGCATATGTGTGCGCTCTTCGTCCACCCTGCCCGAGTATTATGCCATTTCAATGGGCGTCTAGGCGCTAAGTCCTCCTGGCTGGTCCCCTTGTGCATCTCCTTGCTTAGTTAGGGTCTGTAGCCACTGAAACGGTCTTCAATGTGGGCAATGTGTCCAGTTCACAATGACCCATCTGAGATGTCCCATACCATCTCAGAGGTCTGAAATCCTTCTAAAATGACCCATCTGAGGTGTCCCAAACCATCTCAGAGGTCTGAAATCCTTCAAAAATGACTCATCTGAGGTGTCCCATACCATCTCAGAGGTCTGAAATCCTTCTAAGTCCATGTCCGAGCACAATGTATCTTTGGCTGGATTGGGGCCCCCTCACACGTCACCGCTCTGGCACTGTCGCTGCTGCTCCGCCTCCGGTGTTGTTCCTGTTTGGCGACCTTCTACTTGGTCGCGCGTTGTCTGTCTGTTCCGGTGCTGTGTACTTGGAGTTGTTGGTGAAGTTATTTAATAATCTGGATTTTTCTCTGGGTTCTTTTGGTTCTTATTCTTGGAACTTGAGTAAGTGATTGTTAGTTTTGCTGTTTTGCGACTGATATTTTGCTCGTGCCATATATATTAAGATGTCTTCCGCTGGTAATCATGTTAAGAATGTACCTGTAAAATTATAATTGACCAATTATTTTCATTGGGCGTCTCTTATGCTTAATTTTTTGAGAGGTCAAAATTTACAGAATTATATTTTTTGTGATGCCTGTTAGAGCTGCAGATGGATCTTCATCTAAAGCTCTGGAAAATTGGGAGAATAATCATGCCTGGGAAAATCCGTGGTTGGCTAGTGCTACTTCTTCATCTTCTCTAAATCTGTAGGTTGGTAAATATGAGAAGGCCCGAGATGTGTGATTGTATTTAGAATAGAGACACTCTTGGGAGCAAACTGATCTTCTATAAGTTCGCCCGTACGCAAGCGCATGTGTTACCTCAAGTAATAAATTCTGGTGAGTCTGGTTCGTCTCCACAGGGACTTGTAGCTACTTAATAAAATTAACACTCAATATCTATATCTGACTAACGAAATTAAGATGAAATGTCACAAAAGAAGCTGATTGCACTAATGCAAAGAAGCATAAAAGTCCTATTAACGACTAAGAATTTCTATAGAAAACACACTTACACACGATAGATACTAACAAGATTGGAATCGGGGGGGGGGAGGGTGATTCTTTCAAGTAATTCTAATCTATTGGGTCATTCTACTGCACCGTTAGCAGATCGGAGGATCCTGTACCCGTAAGCCTCTCTGTAGCGCACTATGACTGTACCCACTTTCGATTTGCTCTGTCTTCTCTCGATCTCAAGAGTCTAACAGAGGGACCATCACCCCAGCTCCGAGGACCACGTGTGTCAAAACGCTTATTTCGAAAGACATCTTGCACATCCCTCACTGTTCACTCATCTGCTCCAAACCGATTCGGGAATCACACCCTGATTAATACGTGGCTATCCCAGTATACCCTCTCCCTCTCAATATTGATGTTACTTGGTCGTCAATCAACTAACATCTAAAGTTCCACATTAATCACACTAAAATTTATATTGATTACCCTACAATAGAATGATATTACATGAAGTCTAATAGTAATTTACATTACAATCACACCTCATAAAGGGAGACAACCTAAACATGCTTAGGATTGGAAATAAATTCTTACCCATTACAATGAATTGAATCCCAAGCTAAGATAGAACAAAATACAATGATAAAGAATTAAAAGAGAGATAGAAAGCTTCCCTTCAAGGCGTGGAAACCAAATGTTTTATGCCCTTACTCCCCTGCTTGAACAACCTCCAAGGCGTGGAGGTGCTCTCCCCGAAGTGGATTTATAACGCCTATTTATAGGGGCAATTTCTAAAATCCACAAATTTTCTGCGCTCTAAGTGGCCTGACGCCATGCAGCGCTGGATGCTTTTCGCCGCGCCAAGTCTTGGTGCCGTATGTGACCCGTAGGGCTGTGGCGTCGCTGCTTTCTTGTAATGTGGTCACTGGAGCCCCTGCTCTGGAACATATCTTCCGGGGCCACTTGAGTGCGACCTTGGGCAAGTCTGCGCTGGTTTTGGGTGCCAGGGCACTCAACCCAAAAAATTTATGATGAGTTGATGCCGTTTTGCTTGTACCAATCCAGGCACTTGGGCCCTTGGCACTTAGCTGTTTTCCCCTATAAAAATCCTTGATGAGCTGTGACGAGGACATCAAGGCTACAGCAAAAACTGATCCTGATCCGGTTCAAGTTCCAATTGGTCCGATAACAAGGGGTCGAGTAAAGCGATTCAAAGAGGAGTTGAACAACCTTGTGAAACGTGTCATTCAACAACAAGATAATACATGTCTAAATGAGAGTGACCAAAAGCTTATTTTACTCATCAAAGTTGATTAGAAGACACCTACTCACGTTCTAGAAGCAGCAAGGAATCAATCGAGCTGAAAATCACATTCTAGAAGACTCAGAGGTTTAATCAGCTCTTTGAAGCCCAATTTGAGCTAAGAAAGCCCATTGAAAGCCCGTGGAACACTCATTCACGAAATTAGGGTTTTTGAGGATTTAGTTGAGGGGTTTTTATTATTTTATTAATTATTTCTCCACTAAGGAACCTCAATTAGGAAAGTTTTGGAATTAGGAAAGTTTTGTATTTAGATGTATTTTCGTTTAAATTCATTTCTAGGGTTTCTAAGGAGTCCTATTAGAGTTTGAATATGAGTTTACACGTTTTATATCTGTGCCTATATAAGGCCTTTATGGAAAAGTTGTAAGGACAGAAAATTTTAACCTAAATCAAGCGTTCTGCTCGAGTTCTCTTCTTGGGTTCTTGAAGATACGAATTTTGAACTTATCAAGGTTTCTTGTGGGGTTCAACCTGACTTCTCAAACGGATTCCTCCATCCCCGTTTGTGGCGTCTTCACTATACCAAGGTTCTTGCTTTGCTAAGCAACGGGTCGCGGTTTCATGCATTCTTCCTTCTCTTGAGTTCTTCCTCCATCCCCGTTTTGCCTGTACCAATCCAGGCACTTGGGCCCTTGGCACTTAGCTGTTTTCCCCTATAAAAATCCTTGATGAGCTGAAACCATGGCACAGGAGTTGACTCCGTGCAGCGTCAGCTACTTTGATCTTCTACGATAATATGATGTCGTGGCTCCAGTATTGGCGCTCTGTGGCGTCACTTCCTGTGACTGCATCTGATCACTTGGCGTTGTGACTTCTCTATTGGTGCCTGCTTCTGTTTTGCTTCTTTTTGGTTTGTTTTGGCCCTGTTTTGCATAGTTGAGCCTTCAAATAAACACCAAAAATAAGTGAAAATTGATTCAACTTATAATAAAACATGGGCTAAAAACTTTGTACATTTTACAATCATTAAACACAAGGGAAATAATTTTGCTTACAAGTACAAGCTAGATACGGATATTTGGTCTTTTTGACAGGCTCACGATCAGTTTATATCTGATTTCAACGGTAAGATGTCTATGATGTGGGATCAGTTGGCTGCTATGGATCCCAAGTTTGACACCCATAACGATACAACAATTTTTCAGAAATATATTGACGAGGCTCACATAGTTGAGTTTTTAATGGAACTTCAAGATTATTATGAGAATATTCGATCCTCCATGCTTCGTAGGAGCCCTATGCCTTCTGTGGGAGGTGACCTTTCAAAATTATTTGCAGAAGAGACATCTTACTGGGGGGCTACATAGTTCTTCGGTTAGAGATGTTGATATTGTTTTTGCTACTTGTCGCTGAATTCCTTCTTCCACTGACAGTATTAGGTGAGCCACAATTATTGTGAGGATTATAGTAACATGAAATTCACTTGTTCAACATTAGATGAAAGAAGCCTCAGCATAGACCAGTGTGGCGCACTACTGCAGCTTCTGTTTGTACTAATGATTTATCTCCTACAACTCAGTCTCACACATCTATACTGATGGATATCCAGGACACGATTCACAAGGTTTTTGATGGTTTTGGTTAAGGTACTTCCTCCTCCCCTGCATTTTTCTGCCAATTCAGGCAAGGGTACATGGATAATCGACTCTGGTGCGTCCAATTTTATATTGCTGACGGTTCTAAACCTTTTTTTCAATCTACTGGTCCAGTTTCTGCCTTTTCTGGTCTTTGTATCTCTGATGTTCTCTACGTTCCTCGTTTATCCATGAATTTGTTATCAATTGGTCAATTATGTGATTTTGGATTTCATGTTTTTTGTCTATTCTTCTGGATGTCAGGTACAAGACCCTTGAACGGGGAAGGTTCTTAAGACATGGCGTAAAGTTGGACGATTGTTTGAACTTGTTGATTTGAACATTCCATTTGTTGCTCTGTCTTGTTAAAGTAGTTTTGTTGCTAGTTCAAGTTTTGATTTTGCACTTTGGCATAGTCGTTTGTGCTATGTATCAACCACAACACTCAATAAATTAGTTAATAGTTGCCAGTTGGGAGCAAGTTTGTTTAGAATTATTGCATTGTGTTTGTAGTAAGTTTGGCAAACATACTGCTTTACCATTTAATACAAGTGATGTGCCATTTTACCTCTAATTGAAATAATTAACTCTGATATTTAGGGACAATCTTTGGTCCCATCAATGGGTAGATCTTGCTATTATGTTGTGTTCATTGATAATTATTCTTGTTTTGTCTGGATCTATCTGCTACGATCTCGTTTCGCATTTTACGAAACTTATGTCGACTTCTCCATGACGGTTCGTACTTAGTTTTCTGAAACTATTGAAGTTTTTTGCTCTAATGTTTGGGGAGAATATATATCACATAAGTTTCGTATGTTGCTTAGGTCTCAGGATTCTTTGCAGCAACTTTCTTATTTATATACTCCGCAACAAAATGGGGTGTTGAATGCAAACACAGGCATATCATTGAAACTGCGCAGACTTTTCTTTTATCATCTTTTGTGCCAAACATATCTGGGTGAGGTGGTTTTGACCTTTGTTTATTTTATAAATCGATTTTAGTCTGTAGCACTGAAGGGTCTTATGCCTTTCACTTGTTTTTCTAGGGTGAGATGGTTTTTTTTTTTTTTTTTGTTTACATATTATGATGCATATTAGGTGATGTAACCGATCGATAAGTCACTACAGGTTATTCTGTTTTCGTAGGTGACTCATTGATTTCCTGATGTAACAAGAAGCGGTCTAGTGTCTCTCGTTCTAGTACTGAGGTTTATTCTGGCACTCACTCAAAATACTTCTGAACTTGTTTGACATCGTTGCTTACTCCAGGATATGAGGGTCTCTTTGGATTATGCTACTCTACTTCATTTTTCACAATAAGAGTGCTCTTCTGATTGCTCACACTGATGCATTTCATGAGAGGACCAAACATATTGAGGTTGATTGTCATGTTGAATCTACTTTGCTGTAATGCCTCAATCACCTCCTTTTTAACTACAAACCCTTCACAAGGCTCTCTTTCTATGACAACTTATCTTGGCAAAGTCAAGAAAATCATGGATGACCTCATAGCCTCCTGATTAGTCAAATCCAAATCACTTTTTACCCATATATTTTAACGGGAAGACATGGATTTGTACACTAGGGGTCCGTCTCAAGACAATGCTCAAACGAAGCTTGTATATGTCATTCAAACAGGAGACAAGGTGGAAGCAATAAATTATTGATTAATTTAAAATTAATTTCCATGGGCCAAGACTTTGCATTTAATTAGGTTATTTCATTTTTTTGTCCCAACTTGTGTTTGATAAAGCCCAAACATATTTACTGTTTGGCTGGGCTTATATTTTTATGTTTAATTAGTCAAATAAGTGGTTTAGGAGCCTGTTTAGGATAGGGTTTTATGAGAGTACGAAAATTACATTGTAAAACCCTATTTGAAGGGGTCTTTGAGGAAATAAAGTTTGTTTTTGATTTCTGGCTATACTTGTGAGTTATTCATTTCTCCTGGTTCTGTGCGGACTATTTTGTTGAAGATAAGCTATTTCGTGTCTTTCACAAGCCTAATTCTTGTAGAGACGATCAATGAGCTAGCTAGGTATTGGGTCTCAAAGTCTGTCATCGAGGGTTTATATCAGTTGATATCAGAGCGTGGGATCTCTACGATAGGTTTGACTATCCTTTGCATTTATCTTTCATTATTTTTTTTGTGTTGTAGTCATTCTTAGTGTCAGTCAAAATTTTTTTTTTCCATCATTCTTAACTAATTCATTCCAGTTTGTCTTATATCCAGTCGCATCTTTTCAATCTTGTGTTAGTTATGTTTTCTGTTCTATTCATTTTTTTGTTTGAGTCTGCAATTTTGTTTCTATTATTTGGTTTTGTAGAACTGAATTTTCTGCTAAACAAAGAAAAAAATATATAGAAAAGATAAAAAGGAAATCGAGCTGCTGGGGAGTTGGCAAAGGCAACAAGCTGCTGGTGACATTTGTCTTAAGTGCCAGGAAGGGTCGCTAATGGAAGACATTTGAATTTGTATGGCAATCAGCTGTGAATCCATTCTGCAGCCGAATTTAAAATGAAAACAAAAAAGAAAAGAAGCCGAATGAATAAAGGCGAAAGAACCCTGCAGCGACTACTCGCAACACTTTTGGGAATCCAGCCCTATGTTAGAGATTAGCCCCACATACATAAACGAGTATAAATGATCCCGGCTTATTAGTTGGATAGAGGTTTCCTAACTTCGCCTAGTCATTTTGGTATAGACCTCATCCCAACTTTACATCGATTACAGAACCAAATAATTGTTGCCCATTCAAGAGTAAAGGCCGAATACAAAGCCTTAGCTATTACCGTTGCTGAGGTTTCTTGGGTTCATAAACTTTTTTGAGAACCCAAAAAGTTTTCTGTATGATCCTCGTGCTCTTTGGTGTGATAACCTCTCCACTACTTACATTGCTGCCAATTTGGTATTTCATGGCAAATTCAATCATGTTTATCCATGAACAAGTCTGCAGTAGGCAGTTACAAGTCAAGTTTATCCCAACTCATGATCAGGTGGCTGATATCTTTACTAAGGGATTTTCCCAAGTTCAGTTCACTCGGTTTGTCATCAACCTTTGCATCTTTGCCAAGACGCCAACCTTACGGGGGAATGTTAGAGAAGGAGATCTCTCAAAATCTTCTATTCAGAGAGACTTACCTTCTATAGACTCTACAGGCAGGATGTGTCATGATCAGAACACATTCCTATAGTTACCAAACTATGTAATATTCAGTAAATCAGTATTTCTTTTTCACTAAGATTCCGAGTTAGTTTCCTTAACTGACTCAAACTCTCTCATTCATGTAACTATATATGTACACATGAAACACAAAGTGAATATGAGAAAGATATCACATTACAATTTTCTCTCTTGAAGGCCGGTTGCTACAATTGGAAGCAGCAGCTCTTTTTTCTCTCTCTTCTTTTCCTAATTGACTGAGGAATTCTATTTGCGGCAGGATTGCAGCCTTCCGTTTCTTCTTATCTTATGGCTCATAGGCGAAACCATGGCACTTAAAATTAACTGTGAAGCTTGGATGATTCTGATATCTTTGATATGCTGGCGCATGTACTGTTTTAATTGTTTTAAAACAGAGGTTTTCTGTTGCTGAATGGAGTTCCAGCAATTGAGCGGCAGCCTGCTATATTGAGTCCTAGCAGCTTGATTCTCTCACTAAATTAATATCTTGCTGCAGTGCTGCAGCTGCACACTTATCTCTCTGAATTAAAATCTTGCAATAGGATGTAAAGTTTGGCCGAGGTCTCTCCTAAAATGACTAGCCGAAGTTAGACAGTCTGTTTCCAACTAATAAGCCTGGATCTTTTATACTCGTTTATGTATGTGGGACTAATCTCTAACATTCCCCCGCACGTGTGGGCCCTCTCTTGGGCTCCTACACGTGGACAACTTGGATGGAGGCCCACGTATGAGCACCCGCTCTGATACCATGTGATCGAATGAATTCTGGACAATGTTTATTAGAATTGATTCACGTTCATATAGATACAATTGTCTAGAGCCCTCTTCAGTTTAGGCAACTTCAGGACAGACTTAGAAGTTTTAGTAAAGAAAGAATAATACAAACATTATATATCTTCTAAGAATTCTAATTAAGGTAGATCTCTTGATCTGAGATCTAGATCAGCTTCTTTGAAGACCATGAAATCACAAACCCTCCAAAATACATACAAAACCCTGTTATAGACCTCCTATGGTTAAGCAACCTCCCCAATCAGTGTCACAATAGATGTTGATGCCATAATCATGAGCCGGTTTAATGAGAAACCCATGTTGTAGTGTGCCCTTTAAGTAGCACAATATCAATATCCGCTTAACTGCAGACCAATGTACGTCAGTGGGCGCTTGCTGAAATTGACATGACTGATTGACGGTATACTGTAGGTTCGGTTTAGTGAGTGTCAAATATTGAAGGGCACCAACTGTGGTTTAAACCTGCAGCAACCGCTGTAGTGAGTGGTTTGACGTCAGCAAGTCAGAGGCAATGTAACCGATCATTAGTGTAATTGGACTGGCAAAGATGAAGACAAGTTTTAGTTCGAGTCACTTCTATGCCAAGGAAATAATGTAGATTACTCAGATCTTTGACTGAGAACTCATTCTGTAGGCTGCGAATAAGATCAGTAATAACATAGGGAGAATCACCTATGACAATTGAATCGTCCACATAGACCAGAGTATATATAACCGAATCAGCAGTGTGTTTGTATAGACGTTAGGAGTCCACCTTGGATAAAACAAAATCGAAATCAATAATAAAAGAGTTCAGGCCATAATACCATGCTCGAGGAATTTTTTTTAATCCATATAATGATTTTTGAAGTAGACAAACTGCTTGCGGTCGAGTTGAATCAATAAAATCAGATGGTTGGGCCATGTACACCTCCTCTGCAAGATCACCATTGATAAATGTATAAATGACATCCATTTGTTTGATAGACAGCTTTGTAACGATCAATACTATCATCTAGTTTGGTTTTAATCTGAAAAACCCACTTACACCCAATAGGACGTCTCCCCTGTGGCAAAGAAACAAGTCTTCAAGAACGGTTTGAAAATAAAGCATTCAATTCGGCCTGCGTAGCTACACGTCTTTATGGGTGCTTCACAGCCTTAGAGTAACAAGTAGCTTCGGCCGAGGAGGAAGTGGCAACGGACGGATGACACGACGGCACATGGAGTTTTGGTTTGAGGAACTTAGTCATAGACCGAGTAGTCATAGGATGTGTAGCATTGGTTGGACAGTCTGTGGAGGAGCTTCTTAAATGGGAGTAGGAGTGGAAGAACTGATTGTGGGGAGACTTGAGAGTTGGGTATAGAGGAGGAGACCAAATCAGGACTAAAGTACAAAGGCGAAGAAAGGGACTGACTTACAGAAGGAGAGACATACCCCTTGCTGATTGGAGATGTGGAGTGAGGGAAGGAACACCTTTTCTGTGAAGGATGAGGTAACAACTTCACTGGCTTGTTCAAAGAAGATGCACCTGAGGGAGTTGGAATCAAGGTTAGCTAAGAGTATGAAAAAGATGTCTCATCGAAGACTACACTACGACTGATGTACACCCGACCTGTGGACACATGAAGATACCTGTAGCCTTTGTAACTTGGTTGATATCCCAGAAAAGTGCAAGGTATAGAATGGTCATCCAGCTTATGAGAGTTATAAGGGTGCAAGTGTGGATAGCGAAGGCAACCGAGAATACTTATAGTTGGGTAATCAGGTTAATGACCAAAAAGAAGTTTGAATGGACTCTTGAAAGCAAAGTGGAAAGGTGATTAATTATGTACGTGGCTGTAGAAAAGCGGAGTCCCAATGCTCCTTGGCATTGAAGCTTGAGCAAGCAAGGTCATACTCATAATAACGATATGATGATGCTTGCGTTCAACAATGCTGTTCTGTTACAGTGTATGGGCATGAAATTTTATGATGAATGCTACAAGAGGAGAAGAGTTGCTTGAACCGATGATTGAAAAATTTGGATTCTTTGTCTGATTGAAATTACTTAATATTCAAGGAGAATAAATTTTTGACTAAGAATTCAAAACGTACGAAAGAGGAGTAAACCTCAGTTGTTGATTGAAGCAAAAACAACCATGTAAATATACTAAAATGATCTATAAAATAAATGTAGTACATAAAGCCATTTGGGAACACAATTGGATAGGGTCCCCACATGCCAGCTGAGACTGTCTAAAGGAAACGGTCCCAATGAAAAAGAATGAGAGAATGGTAAGGCGAAGATTTTGTAACACAACATGTAGGGCATGATGTCATTTTATTAAAACTTGAAACTTCAACATTCAAACTCCTATATACATTACATAAAATAGAACTAACCGGATGACCGAATCGTTTGTGCCAAAAGAAAAATGGAGATGTGGTGGAATGTAAGCAAGTAAGTGATGCAACATGGTCAATGATGTAAAGACCGTTCTCATGGGCAGTATGCGACCCGAACTAGCTTCTGGTACTCAAAAACCATTACAGTCGAAAGTAATGGAGCAATTGTGGTCTAATGTTAATCGGGAAACGAAGAATAAATTTTTAAGAGAAGTGGGTACACGAAAAATTATTCAGTGGAAGAGAAACGATTGTAGAGATAGGCAAACCTGATCCATTGTTGAGAATTACTTGATCCAGACCTGTATAAGGTGTACCGCGCCGAGTCTTAATTTGGATCTGTCTGCTGAATAAGCTTGAGGAGGTGGACTTCAGGACTTATATGCAAAATTAAATAAATTTCACCACTGAATAGCCGAATGGCCAACCTTCTGGCTGATCTAACAGGTTGGTCCAGTAGTATTGTCCCGTCTAACTTTCTGGCCACGACCTTGAGGAGCACCAGAGTTCTGACCCCAGACACAGTTAGAGCGACCACGACCCTTTGGAGAGGAGCAACCTATGCCTCCTCTTGCAGTGCCATTGGTTGACAGGGTGCCTGAGAGTTCGAACTGAGAGAACTACTGTTGCATCTGTTTGCGATGGTCTTGAGTAAGGAGGAGATTCTGTAGTTGTCTAAGCTGTGAGGTTAATCTCTGCTTGTCACAGACTGGGCGAATGACTCAAACTCCTGTCTGAGTCCGGATACAATATAGTGCCTGATTGTCTTATTGTCGATGTGTTAACCTGAGATAGAAAGATCATCAATAATTTTCTTTACATTATCGAGATATATAGACATGGGGAGGGACCCTTTGCGAAGGGTGTGTAATTGAAGTGAGAGATGGTTTAGGCGACACTGACAGGTGGATGCAAAGACAATCTTGAGCTTCTGCCACATAGTGGAGGCAATCTGGATGCCAAGGGTATGGCCAAGTGCTGCTTCAGATAGCGTGGTTACGATCCAACTTATCGTCTTATCAAGAAAATATCACTGAGTATACAATGGATTAAGAACTGGAGAGAGCGAATCACCAGTGGCAATATATTGAGGTGGGGAAACAACTGAGCCATCGAGATTGCCCATAACTTGCAGGCTGTTGAGTACTGAAAGCATCCGTTGTCGCCAAAGCAGGTAGTTTTGGCGATCTAATTTGATGGAGACGTAGAGTGAGATGTTGGAGATGGTGAGATTGTACTGTCCAATGGGGGAACCAAGATTGAAGAAGAGGCCGCGCAGTGGAGGGACTATGCATGCTTCATTATTAAAGAAAGACAGATTGTGAAATTTCTTGGTCTCACCTTGGGGAAGATATTCTCTTCTTACTTTTATCATAAATATTAGTTACTGTTTGTATGTTAGTCATTGATCTGATGAATATAATGTGGTATTCATTCCATTTTACTTCAATGTCTACCTAAAACCCTTGAGGGGGTGTGGATCTGTTGTGTCTGTGAATCTTTAGTTTCATTGTACCTTGTTTGAAGTGTTATTAAGCCATTAATGTATTGTTGATGTTGGACTTCACATCATTTCTTGTTTCAAGTATTATTAAGGAACTACTCTTGATTTCGAGAGTAGAGGGTAGTAGAGAGGCATTTTCCAGCATCAGCTCACTTACTCCAAATGGAGGGAGAGGTGATGAGTTAGTATCGATATATAGAGTTACTACCTGGCGTGGTCTGGTGGGCTGTGAGCAACCGGTCAGGCATCTCAACTCTCAGGGCATTGTTTGCCACCTGAGATAAGAAATAAGCTACGGTTGTAATGCAAGGAAAAGCCGGTTATGCTTATGTTTACCCCAGGATCCACTGGTGACCAGACAACGCTTGAGAAAGAAATCTGATTTGAGATGTGTAGCACACAGATCCACTCTACCCTTTGACTTTCGAACAGTAATACTCCTAGTTCTCTCAGCCCAAACTTCTCTAATTTAGTAGGTAAATGAGTAGACCTGACAACTCTAAGTCAATATATCTGGGATCTAGATTTAGCTTATTAAGGTTAGGTTCGGTAGTTCATTCAGTTCTATGTGGATTTGACTTGGTCTCACCAGAGTTTTATTACTTGACGACGAGTGTAATTGCAGAAAAGAAGGGGCAATGTTAATTTAATTTACTGTTTTATTTGCCATTGTTGAGCATTGAGTCTTAGACTTAATTGTTGAACACTGCATCACCCCAGTCAATTTGTTTGTGCCATTTCCCCGGGAACTTTGCGTGATATCAACAAATATCCTTAATTATGTAATCTGGATTTATTATTTAGTCTTAGGACTATCTAGTAGGAAATTTAATTAGACTTTAAATTGTTGCTCGTAGAGTTTTATAGTTTGAATTTATTGAATTGTAGTATAGTTGGATAGATTTGTGTTAACATGTCGTACTAACCTAATTTTTTTTTGTAGACTTGTAATTGTTACTGCTGTTATTTTTTCTTATAATTTTGTAGTAAGTGTAATTACAGAGGAGCTTGTGATCTGTTTAGTGTAAATCATGCTGCGTTTTTAGGCCACATTTCATAATAAATTGTAAATCTTTATCTTACTTTTAGTGTCTATTTTTAGGTTAAGGTCACAAAATGATGAAAACACCAAGTGGAAGAAGGAGCTCAACTATGCAATTTTAGGCCAATATATATGCATTTTGGAGCAATACAAAATCTGGTGCCACAAGGCACCAAGTGAGAGAGAGCAGCACTGTGCGTGATGCCACATGCTGCTAGGGTCGAGGCCACGACATCATAATTGTCACAGCAGAAGCAGAATGGCCAACATCACATGGCGCCATTATTGAAGCCACAGCATCAACTGAACTGGTCTGCGGGAGAGGACAAATGACCAAGTGTCAAGCGACCCGGCACTGAGTCAACGCAGGGGTGCTAGGTGCAGAAATGGTTTTCTGAGTTGAGCGCCCTGATGCCAGAACTCAGCGCAGGGGCGCCCATCATCACTCATGAGCACCCCGGAACCTAGATCGAGCGCAGGAGCGCTGGGGGCAACTAAGGAGACAAAGCACGGTGTCATGGTCGGTGCCAAGACTTTGTGCCACGAAACACTCTGACGCCACTTGGCGCTGGATCACTTAAGGCACTAAAAATTAGGGAATCTCCCGGACTCCCCTATAAATAGGCGATATAAATACTCATCGGGGATCATGCCTCCATACCCTAGAGGCTGTGCAAGCTTTGGAGTAAGCGAAAAACACTACAAGGAGCAAAGAAAGGAAGAAGGAGTGGATTGGGAGTTGAATAGAAGCTTCTTCTTCCTATCTTATCTCTTTATTTCAATTTTTTTTGTATTTTTTTAGCTACAGTGCCTTGTATGGAACCAACTTTGGATTTTCCCCAATTCCTAACTATATCTAGCTAAGTACCCTTAGGGCGGTCAGTGATTTAATGTGATATTTCGTAATGATTCATGCAAGTTATGTTCATATTTGGTGTAATCAATCTTTTATTTAGTGTGGTTGATAGTATGGGATGATTTGTACATGAGGAGATTCATGACCTCTTAGTGTAAATCTGATGTCCCCGTTGAGACCGAGAGGGTATACAGGGATAGACACCCTTTAAACAGTGTGTGATCCCCAAATTGATTGTGTTTTAACAGTGGCAGGCGAGGGGTGTGCTAATGGACTTCGAGAGAAGCGTCTGGACTTGTGTGGTCATGGTGGGATGCTTATGGGATTTTAATTTAGACCCTTGACCTCAAGAGACAATAGGGCTTTGGAAGGAGGCTCGGTCGTAACTCCTCGAGACAGGGTTGCACATACTGGATTCCCCAATCCGCTTATGAGTGAAAGAATTACACACCCAACTGAATTTGCATGAATCCCCCACTTATCACATGAGTCTCTATCGCGTGTCCTTGTTACACTCTAGGCCGCCTTCGTAGTTAGTAAGTTTAGTATGTTTTGGTAGTGAATACAATTAGGTAGTTGTGATAATTCTTGTTTATTTCGGTAGTTAGATAAAGTTGTATAGAATTTCTATGCTAGTACGTAGTACAAATCTCTGTGGGATCGACGGGGACTCTTCTTGTACATTACTTGGTGCAACAAGTGTCCTTGCATACAAGGGATTTTTTATGGAGTCGTTTGCGCCCGACCAAGTTTTTGGCGCCGTTGCCTGGGGATTTGATTAACTGCAATTACCACTAAGGTCTATAGCTGTAATCTGGCTTGGAGTAGGTGTTTATAGTTTCACTACCATAGTTGAATGCTTAGAGTAGCTTAATTTAGCTAGATTGGCATGTTAGTGTTAGCTAGTTTTGTTAGTTAGTGTAATTTTGTTTGTTTGTTTGTTTGTTTGTTTGTTTGTTTGTTTTTTGTATTTTTGTGTTCATGTGTGTTCGTTTGTTTCTGAATTTTTTTATCAGTTTGTGGAAGTTGTTTGTTGAGCTGAATTGTCTCTCTTTTCTGTTGTATGCAAGAAGGTAGAGTTCTTGCATTGCTGCTGTACGATCCTGAAATTTAGAAGACCGCAAGGGCCAATTTAAGGCAACAAAGGCTATTGAAAATAGAGGAAGATATGGCTGAAGAAGAGCCATGAAGTTCGAGAGAGTTCGCAGTTCCTCAAGCTGGAGCTATGCACAGTAGTATTAGAAGACCGGAAATTTTGGCGAACAATTTTGAGGTCAAGCCAGTAATTATTCGTATGATCCAAACCTTCATCCATTTTAGTGGACTTCCAAATGATGATCCAAATGTGCATCTAGCAGATTTCCTTGAAATTTGTGATAAGTTCAAATAGAGTGTCTTACCCGAAGATGCAATCAGATTGAGATTGTTTCAATTTTTGTTGAGGGAGAAGGCAGAGCATTGGTTAAATTTGCTGCCTTCAGGTTCTATTAGCACGTGGATGGACCTTGAGTAGAAAGTTTTGGCTACGCACTCCCCTCCAACTAAGACGGTAAAGCTCACAAACGATATCAATCTCTTTAGGCACAAGTGCATACCTTCAATAATGGACTGCAGGACCAAACAAGAACCATTATCGATGCAGCCGCAGGAGGAGCACTGATGAACATTGAAGAGGTGTACAACCTTCTACATAATATGGCTGCCAACAACTACCGATGGAACATCAGTCTTGAGTCAGTTAGAAGAACGTCCTGGCGAGGTATTTATTGCTAAACAAGAAAGTGGATCCCCTCCCATCTTCGAGTCAAAGAATGAAGAAAATGTGTACCAACTCAATGAAGAGAATAACCACCAAAAGAAAGTTTTTTTGTCTTCATCAGTCCACAATGAATTAGAAGATACCAAAGACGAACGAGAAGCCAAGCAGTTCTTTGAAGTCTTAAAAGAGATCCCAATCAATCTGCCCATCTTGGAGACTTTGGAAGATGCTCCTAGCTATGCTAAGTTCATGAAAGAAGCCTTATAGAAGAAAAATTGGCTAGAAGAATCAGAAGTAGCCCATGACGTGTAAATAGGATTTTGGAAAGTGGGTAGAAGTTGATTACCTTAATCCGGTAGATTGAGCTTACATGCTTTCGTGAGTATGAAGAATAAGTAGTCACTCTTGAAGAAAGAATACAGGTTGTCATGACAGAAAAACTCAAGAACTCACTTTCGCACAAAAATTCAATCTAAAAAGGGCAACGCTACTTAAGCCTAACTGGCGCCACACAGCGACAATGTGACTCCACTCTGCATTGACTTGACACAGCTAGGAGAACAGTGAAGCTGTAAGGCACCACTCACTTAAAAGGGTTTAAGAGGTTGGGCGCCGTGAAGGAACTTGGTGCCACAAGGAGTAGAAAGGGGATAGGCGAAGAAATAAAAAGACCCCCTTGACTTGACTTGGTGGCACATAGTGGTCCACTCGAACCAGGGCATCCAGAAGAGCAGTTTTGAAATCCTATTTCCCGACTTGCCAAAAATACCCCCAAGCCAATTCAAAACAAAATCTCATCGATTTTGACTTTGGAAATGCTAAATTCAAGCTCAGAAGGTTGTTCTTCATCATTTCCCCTTCATTTTTTGCAGTCGGAAAGTTGATTAGAGCGTAATTCAGCTTGGTTAGGGTTATATTTGTGTTCTCAACCTGAAGTAGTTTGTTAAATCAGGTTAGTGTCTCTATTCCCTTTTTTATGTAAGTTTTTGAAAAGATAATGAAAATCAAGTCATCTGCCCAGAATGAAATGGGAAAGAGGGCAGTAAGGGATGAAGGCGAGAGAAAAATTTGTAAAAGGGCAGAAAAAGGAGAAAAAAATGTTCTAAGGAAGTGAGAGTTATTCCAGAAAGAGGATTTGCATTGAAGATGCTAACGAGTTATTCCGGCCATCTATATTGGAACGATACTGGGGAAGGTTCTGTATTCACCCCCAAACTGCAGTGGTTAGCTTACAATGTAGGATACATACAAGAAGTGCACAGATGGTGTGCAACCCAGGCAGCCACCATGCAAACTCGACTGAGAGGCTTTCCATCGTATCACCCACTGGAGTCACATTTCACAGCACAGGAGGTGGAGCCCATTGAGGAAAGTGTGACCGAGTAAAGTGGGTAGGAAAGTAGAGACACATCAATTTTGTATCACCTAGGAATTGAAGTTAAATTTTTCTCTAAATCAAGGTGATCACAAGTTAATCCTAATGTAGGTTAATTTTGTAACATTTTAATGCCGATTGTGGTAAAGATGACTTGGGTGATGTACTCTATTTGTTCTTTTGAATGGAAACAACTTTATCATTCATGGTTATGATTTTAAATTTCTTTATTAAATATAATTTTTAAAATCTTGTAGTTGTCTCTATCTTTAGAATAAATATGTTTACTGAACCTTATGGTTTTGCATTGCAAACATCAGGCTGAGAGCCTCATGGAGCACAAAGCAGAACAAAATGCAAGCACGGCCAGGGAGTTCCCTTACCCCTTTTCATTTCAATTCTTAAATTCAAACATAGAAGACAATGTTTCATTTAAGTTTCGGTGTAGGGAATAAAATGCTTAGTCTTAAGTGATTCTATTCTATCTTGAATGATTGAGTTTATGTCAATTTGAAGCGAAGATTTTTCATAAGTTGAATTATCATTTCATTGCCAAAATTAACTATTCCACTTGATGGTCATTAGATTTATTGTTGTATGAAAGACTCCAACAAGCCTAACATCATTTTTCACAAGCCACACACTAACGTACTAATATACCTATCTCATTAGTGCTAGGTTTGTGGATCAAATGGTGGTATGCACTTAGTCTTCAATCCTTGTTACTAGAGCTAGTTTTGAATGAAGAACAAGGTCAAATAGATAGAGAAGTGAATCCCAAGATATGAATTAGGACATTTTTGGGTTGTTTGGGCTTTTCAAGCTAACCCATGTCTAATCCCTAGTCACCCAAAATTTTGAGCCTAAGCAAACTAAAGTTTTTTCAATCTAACCATTTTTCAAACCACCTCCTTAGCTTATTTTTGTTTTAACTTTATTCTTGAATAACCCATAATTAAAATTGCATGACTAAATAAGGTTGGAGTTGAAAATCCCAAGGACCAACGAGTGAAAGGAATTTTAGGGTGGCAAGCAATCACAAAAAAAACTCTTACACAGCAAGTTCTGTACATAGAATCTGTAAAACATAAAAAAGATGACAGACCCAATGCCACAAAAGCATTTCTTTCTCAAATAAGGGGTGATATAAAAAATTGGCTAGCAATTGGCCAAAGCATATGTTTGGGGGAGTAACTTTGTATCTGTAGGGGAGCATCAACTAATTCAATCTGGTCAAGTCTTGCATGTTGAATGATTAAACCTTCATGAATAACATTTTTTACTAACCCTTGTCCCTTGCCCCATTACAATCGAGTAAAGTCCTAAGGATCTTATGATCATGGTTAGGGCAAAATATGCTACATTTTATGCCATATTTCATATCGAGTTGAGCTCATTCTCAGTAACCTTTGGTGTTTATCGGTAGGTTCAGGTCCCAAAATGATGCAAACACTAAGTGGAGAAGAAAGGAGTTCAACTACGCAATTTTGGGCTAAAAACACCCCATTTTGAAGCAATATAGAAGTCGGCACCACGTAGCGCCAAGATGGAAACCATGGTGCCGAGAAGAAGAGATACACAATGCACGACACCTCATGGTGCCAAGAAGAAGAGATACAAAGTGTACGAGGCTACATGGTGCCATGGTCGAGGCCATGACGTCAAAATATCTATTGTTGAAGCAGAATGGCCGACAACACACGGTGCCATGGTCGAAGCCACAGAGTCAAAATGTCTATAGCAGAAGCAGAATGGCCAATGCTACATGGTGCCGGAACCAGAGCCACGACATCACCTAAAAGGGGTCAGTGAGCAAGGAAATCGACTAAGTTTTGAGAGCTTTGGTGCCCAACTCAGCGCAGGGGCACAAGGAGTAGAAACACTTTTCTGGGGTGCGCGCCTCGGCGCCCGAACTCAGTGCAGGGGCGCTCATCTTGGCACATCAGCTCCTCGGCGCTCAGGCTTAGTGCAGTACTGCTGGAACGTTATGAGTGCAAAGCGTGATGCCACAGGATCATCATGCTCTGTGCCAAGGCTTGGCGCCACAGAACAAGTCTGACGCCACTTGACACGGGATAACTTAGGGCACAAAAAATAGGGGAATCTCTCAGACTCCCCCACAATAAGAGTTATAAATTCATTTTGGGCATTGCGTCTCCTCACCCTAGAAGTTGTGCAAGCTTTGGAGGAAAGGGAAAACACATCTGAAGAGCAAAAAAAAGGAGTGAATTGGGAGTCGAAGGAAAGTTCTTCTCCCCCTTTTGTTTTTATTTATAATGTATTTGCTTAGCTTCTACGCCTTGTATGATTTCAGATTGAGATTTTTCCCTAATCCTAACTATGTCTAGCTAAGTACCCTTAGGGGAGTTCATGTTGTAATGTGATATTTGGGTCAGATTAATGTAAATTTTTGTTTCAATCTATATTAGTGCAATCAATCTTTTATTTAGTGTGGTTGAATTTATGGGAAACTTTGTATGCAAGGAGAATGCCGACCTCCAAGACACCCTTCAACCTGCGTGTTGACTGTGCTGTATCAGTGACGGGTGAGGGGTGTGCCGGTGGGCTTCGAGAGAAGCATCTGGACACATGTGATCACATTGGCAGCGCTGATCGGTCTTTAATTTAGACCTTTCACTTCGAGAGACAATAGGGCTGAGGAAGGCAAGGTCGCAGTTCGTCGAGAGATGGCTACACGTACAGAATTCCCGATCCGCTATTGAGCGAAGATATTACAGACCCAACTTAATTTTGCAAGAATCCCCCTAACTCCAATTCTTCGAGTTTCTAGTCGTGTGTGCATGTATCACTCTAGGTAGGATCAGTAGTTAGTAAGTCAAAGTATCTTTTTGTAGTTTATACATTTAGATAACTGTGACAATTGTTGTTAATTTCAGTAGTTAGATACAGTTGTGGAGAACTATCAGTGTTAGTAAGTAGTAATAGTCCCTGTTGGATCGATCTGGACTTGTCCAGTATATTACTTGGTGCGACACGTGCGCTTTCCGTATGGGCAATTTATTAGATAGTCGTTTCTGCCCAACAAGATCATCTCTCTACAATTAGTGGAGAGTGGATTTTTAAATTAGCTTATGGTCTTAGCAGTGAACACTTAAGAGAATGGAAAGTGGACTGATGGAAAGAGTATGAAATGAGAGAAACTATAGAAGTTGTAAGTTGTGGGGAAATTTGAATATTATCTTTAGGTTAGTGAACAATCTTAAGAAGACCATTGATTAACGAAGTATCGGTTGAAATTTTTTTTTCTTTTATAAATTTGAAATGCATAACTACTGATAACATTTTTTTATCAGCAAGATTGAATGCTTGGCTTTCTATATTAAACATTTTGCTTGGGGATGAGCAAATATTTATATTTGGGGGTATATGGTTAGAGTAAATTATGCTGCATATTTAGGCCACATTTCATAATGAGTTGAAACTATTCTCTCTTAATTTTGGTGGTATTTTTGTAGGTTATGGTCGGTGCTAAGGGGAGCACCACAGCACAGGAAGAATAATAGAAAGCCGCGGCGCCTGATGTGTGTAAAATATTTAGCATTTTCAGGCCATGTTTCAAACTGAGTAGAGACAATTTTCACTTACTTTAGGAGTTTGTTTTGTAGGTTCAAGTCCCAAGAGGTGTAAAACACCAAGTGGAAGAAAAAGGACCTCAACCATGCGATTTCAGCCCAAAAACACCCCTATTGAGAGCGAAAGAGAAGCCGGCACCACATGGCGCCAACGAGGGTGTCATGGCACCAAGAAGAAGAGAACAACACTGTGAGCAACACCACATGGTGCCAAAGAGGAAGCCATGGCGGAAAGAAGGAAAGAACAACACTGTGAGCGACACCACATGGCGCCAGGGTCGAGGCCATGGCGTCACAAGTGTCACTGCAGAAGTATAATGGCTGACGCCACACTACGCCAGCACCAGAGACATGGTGTCAGTCAAAAAGGGTCTTCTGCTGAGGGAAAATGGTGTCAGGTGCCTACACACCCGAATAAGTGCAGGGGGACTGGGAACAGAAAAATGTTTCTGGGCTGAGCACCCCTGCGCTAAGGACCAGGGCAAGGGCTCCCATCTTCACACTTGGCGCACCTGGCACCCAAAATTAGTTCAGGGTCTCCCATGCTCCAACTCAGGTGCCCCATGAAGACAAGCCCAGACCAGGAATGCTGGCGGCAATGAAGAAGCACAAGTTGCTACGCAACAATATAGCGCGGCCCCATGCGTGGCACCAAGACTCGGTGCCACGGAACAAGTCCGATGCCACACGATGCCGGACTACTTCGCACATAAATAAATAGGGGAATCTCCAGGAATCCCCTGTAAATAGGCGCAGGAGTCCATTTCAGGGATGGCGTCTCCACGCCTTGATGGCAGTGCAAGTTTTGGAGTAAGGGCAGAACACTTTTGAAAAGCAAAGGAGTACATTGGGAGTAGAAGGGAAGCTTCTTCTTCCTCTTTCATATCGTTATTTCTGTATATGTGTGTTTACATAGTTTATTGTACTTTGTATGGATTTGGATTGGGATTTATCCCTAATGCTGTTTACATAGTGTACTGTACTTTATATGGATTTGGATTGGGATTCATCCCTAATCCTCACTATGTTTACTTAATTACCCTTAGGGAGTCGTGATGTAATGTAATATTGTGAAGGGATACATGAATTTTCGAATTATTAGAGAGTAAGTTATCTTTTATTTAGTGTTATTAATTTGGGATGTGTTGTACGTTGAAATATTGACAACCTCTTAACTTGAATCGGATGTCCTCATTGAGACTGAAAGGGTATACTAGGATAGACACCCATTAATCTGGGTGTGATCCCCAAATCAACTATAATGCTTATTAGAAGGTGAGGGGTGTGCAATTAGACTTCAAGAGAAGTCCTAACACACATAGTCACTGTGGTTGACGGACCCTCGAATTAGCATCGTTGACCTTGAGAGACAATAGGGCTAAGGAGAGGGTTTGGTCGTAGAGCCTCGAGAGAGGGGTACGCTTACTTGATTCCCTGATCCACTAACGTGCTAGGTGTTACACATTCAATTTGAATATCATTAATCCCCACAAATTAATGCAATTAATTAATGGAATCCCTGATTCCACTCTTCAAGCTTCCATCGCATGTGCGTGTATCAGTCTAGGCAAACATAGTTTTTTGTAGGATTTAGTATCTTTTTTTAGTTAATGTAATTAGGTTCTTGAGATATTTTTTTTCTGATTTTGGTATTTAGATAAGGTTGTAGAGAACTTCAGTATTACTACGTAGTACATGACATTGTGGAGATGAACCGGTCTTATCGGAATATTACTTGAGGCAACACGTGCGCTTGCGTATGGGTAGTTTTTATATATAATTGGCCTGCGCCCAATCATGCTTTTTGCACTGTTGCGGCGATTTGTTTTAACTATTATTAGTACCAGGCAACATGTGCGCTTGCGTAGTGTTTATAGTTAGATTAACATAATTTCATGCGTAATGTAGCTTAATTTAGCTAGATGATCATGTTAATATTACCAACTCTTGTTAGATAAGTTAAGTAAGCAATTGTGTTTGTGTGTGGTAATTTGTTGTTTGTTAGTTAAATTTTTATCTGTTTGTAGAAAATTTTGTTGAGCTAAATTGTTAATCTCTTCTGTTGTACGCAAGAAAACAAAACAGAGGTATTGCCTTGTTACCCTACGACCATGAGATAGAGAGATCGCAGGGGCCAATTTGAGTCAGGAAAGATTGTCAAGAAGAGAGGAAGATATGGCTGAAGAAGAACCCAGAAGTCTACGAGAGTTCGTGGTACCTCAAGTTGGAGGTACCCATTCAAGTAAAAGAAGACTGTTATGTCAAATGTGCATCTTGCTGATTTCTTGGAGATATGTAATATGTTGATCCTTAATATTGTATCCGAAGATGCGATCAGATTGCGTTTGTTTCAATTTGAGCTGAGGGATATGGCGAAACATTGGTTGAATTCGCTACCTTCAGGGTCTATTACCGCATGGATGGACCTTGAACAAACATTTTTGGCGAAGTACTTTTCCCCGGGCAAGATAGTAAAGTTATGGAACAACATCAATCTCTTTAAGAAAATGGATCAAGAATCATTATACGAAGCTTGGGACCGATTTAAAGAATTGGTGAATGATCTCATCATTCCATTCGCAAATGGTCACAAGTGCATACTTTCTACATTGGGCCGACCAAACAAGGACTATTATTAATGCAGCCGCAGGAGGAACACTTATGAATAAATCCATTGATGAGGCGTACAACCTTTTGGAAAATGTGGTCGTCAATAGCTACCAATGAAATAATGAAAGACAAAGGATCATACCTGAAGAATGCCAAAGTTCAAGAAAAGGCAGTTGGAGTTTACGATGTAGACACCAACACATCAATTAGAGTTCAGATGGATACCTTGCAGAAGAAGATTGCTGCCTTTGAAGTTAAGCTTGCACAAATGCCATTTGTATGCTGCGAATTATGTGGTGGTGTAGGAAACGGGAATGAGGACTGCACGTCCACCATCGAGAATATGCAGTATGCACATAATTGGTAAGGATAGAACAATCAGTGATCCACCTACAATCTCGGCTGGAGAAACCATCCGAAATTCCGAAGGAGAAATGACCAAGGGTTTGCACCGGCTCCCAATAAGGGTAAATATCAAAATTTTGGACAACAAGGAAGATTCCAAAATTAGCCTCCAGATGAAAAAGGAAGTTCCTGTAATAAGTTGTTTCTCGAAATGGTTCAGAGCCTGGATGATTCCAATAGGAACATAGAAATCCAAATGGGTCAGTTGGCAAAAGCTATAAGTGAAAGGAAGAAAGGATCTCTCCCAAGTGATACAATGGAAAATCCTAAGAAAGAAGAGAAGTGGAATGCTGTATTGCAGCATTCCCAAGGAAAGCTCCAGAAGAAATGGAGATGGAAGAAGTGAACAAAGAGTTCACTCAAGGAGAAGAATATGAAGATGATTCCATATATTTGGAGCAAAGCCATGTTCCCCTTTTTAATTAAATGAATGAAGTAAATCATTCTAGGACATATTCCTTTGAGTGGGTTGAGATCGAAGAAAAATAATTTGTATGAAGAAGAGACTAAGGAGGAAGAGTTGGATCATGGGTACCAAACAACACCAATGTGGAGAATGGAAGAGGAGCTCCAGAAAACTTTAAGTTTGAAAGAGCCAAAACAAATGCCTCCTATGTTGAAGTTGAAAGATGAAGAATATCTGAATTGGTCAAGTAAGGAGGGATTAGGTGAGATGAAGGTTTGTCCACCACCTGTTAGTGAAGGGGAGTTTAAATAGAGAGAGGAATTTAAGCCTTTAAAGCCACTTCAAGTTTTTAAGAAACTTCATGTTGATATCCTCATTAGAGAGAAGTTTGAAGAATGATTTGGCCATGCTGAATTCAAATAGTTAAAACAGCATGAGCTGGATAATTCTGATTTGAAGGCCTATAAAGAGGAAGGAAGTAGTAATTGGAAAGAGAGATGCTCACCTAAGGTGAAAGATCTGGGGAGCTTTGCAATATCTTGTGCTGTAGGGTCCCATGTGATCAATGATGCCCTATGTGATCTTGGGGCTAGTGTTAGCATTATACCCTTTAGAATATTTAAGCAATTGGGTGTTAGTGAACCTCCGGCTTGCTTTTGGCATTTCAGATATTTTCCATGCATAAGACCAACAAAACTAAGTAAAATGGGGACAAGTAAACACTCCAATAGGCTCAAAAGTGTATGAAAATGGGAGCACAATATACACTAACCACTTATATTTTGAAATAATAGAGTCGGATCAATGGAATGTGGTTGCAGTATCCTCAAAAGGGAGCAGTATGTCCACAATTCTCTAATCCAGTAGGTCTTTGATTGAATGCCTTAGTGAAGGAATTTAGCAAATATATAGAGCAAGGGAGTGTGTAATTACATCCACTAGTGCTTAATCATATTCCCCAAGTCTGACTCGCTATTTAGGATTAGTTTAGGTTAATTTTAAGTATAGTTTAGATTTAATTTTCAATTCATTTTCGTTGTGAGATATAGCTCAACCGATACAATTAATGCTCAATTCATACCGTGTGGGATCAACCTGGACTCTCAAGTGTACTACTTGTTATGATGCGTGAACTTGAACACAAGGTACTAAACTTAGGTACAGTTTAGACACAACGAGTTTTTGGAGTTGTTGCAGGGGAAGTATTTGATTGACACTACTGCCAATAGGAGTTAACTATAGTCTAGTTGTAGTTAGGTGTATTTTCTTTTCTTGAATTGTGGTAAGATGTTTCGCTTCTTTCTTCATTAGAATTTTAATTTTTTATAAAAAAATATGAAAAAAGAGAGATTCTGAAATTGGATTGCTTTATTTCATGGATGGTTGTATATGTTTCAATGATGAATATTCATTTGAATATATCCACGTTTAGAAGGGAATTATGTGTTGAATGATGATGCTTATCCAGGTCTATCTTCTAGCAACTCCCAAAAATGGGGTCTCTCAAGACCAAGGGAGTTTTCTATAGCCTACCTATGTTGATCTCCCTTTGACCAAGCTATTCCATCATATGGACAGCTATTTGGCGGTCCCCCTTTTGAGGCATACGATCCTAGTTTGGGTAATGCACCAAATTTGTTATGGGAATACAATTTAATGCAAAGGTTGATTCCAAATTAACATAGGCCACCTTACTCTCCAATGTTTACACAACTCCACACACTCAACCCAAAGTGCTCAATGGTGAGTCCAGTGCGAAATATATTCTAAGGTTAGTTAATGGTCAAAAGGTGTTCAGAGAGAAACAATAGAGAATTAATGCCCTTTTCCCAACAGATAGCCAAATCAATTGGACCACCATGTGAGAATGAAGTATTAGTTGTAGAGAGTGGCTTTAGTTGGGAAGAACCCGATTGGTCATAACCACCTTGTATGAACCCAACACCGCCACCCCTCCTCCAGTAGCAACCTATTAGCCTTCATTGGAACAGACTTTAAAAGCTTTATTGCAACAAAACCAATGGTCTCTTGAAACAATAGTCTCATATGGATAGGTTGTTTAAGCATTTTGGTGAGGAAAGAGAGTGTAACATCTTTAGTCAGTGGTTGGCATAAATCATACCTAAGTAGATTTACCAACGTATGCACAAGTGTACGCGTCGTACCAAGTAATACACTGGAGTGTCCAGGTTGAATCCATAGGGAAGTGGGGTTGAACACTTTAATTATGTCCATTTAACTATATCTATCCAAGGCAATCTAAAGGAGTGTGAACTAAAACTTACTAAATGAAAATTAAACTAAGCTATGCCTAATACAATTGGGAGTTTGATTTGGGGGGCTTAATTATGCTCTAGGGGTGTGATTAACTAGTTTGCTCTATATGCTAGCTAAAGTTCTTTACTTAGGTGTTTTATCAAATACTTAGCGGATCTGGAATTCAGCACATGTATTACTTTCTCGAGGTAATACGACGGTGCCTCCCTTTTATCCCTATTCTCTCTTGAGGGTAAGGATCTAAATCAAGGGCCCATAGGCTGCAACCAATTTCATCACGTGTGTCGGGACACTTCTCTGGAAGTCCACCGGTGCACCCCTCATTTACCACTTCACGCTTGCAGTGGATTTGGAGATCACGCGTTGAGTGATGGTGTCCATTCATGTACCCTTTCGGTTTTTACGAAACGATAAGATTTACGCATGAAGATTCAACTAAGGGCATTAATTCTAACACAATTTATACCCAAGATGATGCAAAAAGAGAAATAGTAATAGAGGAAATTCATTAAAGAAAGCTGTTATGGGGGGAATCGTCCTCCTGGATCGAATCTCCTCCTTCGGCGGTTTCAAATCCATGCTTCCGAGCTCTTCTAGCCAATCTCGAACGAAATTGCCCCCAATTCGTCCTCACGCTTTTTGCTTCTGTTCCCAAAAGGCTTAGGCAGGAAAAGACCAAAAAAGGGTTTTTTATAAGCGTGCAATAAGTTGTCTGGTGCCACATGGCATAGCCATGATTCTGTGGCACTGTAACTGTAGCATCGTGGGATCTGTAGAGAGAACGGGAACAGCGGCACATGTGAACTGTAGCATTGCTACAGCACCTGGCAGCACTCCTACGCTGGGTTCGGTCACTGAGACGCTGCTTAAGCACGATGATCACTCCAGCACTGGTTTTGGGTGCAAGGGCGCTCACCTGACACTACAGCTACAGTGTTTGGCACCTTGTGGCCTCTTCTTCCTCATTTAGCCATTTTGGGCTATTTTCTTCATCTTTGCTCGGATTTGTGCTAGATTTGTACCATTGGCTTTCCTTTGGAATTTTGTATGTTTTCCTTATATAAGGACAATAAAAATAGGTCAAATGGGAAAAACGTTATACTCAAATAGGTCAAAAGTTTATGAAAATAGGAGCACAATATCCACTATCGAGTCAGCCATGTGAAAACTTTAGGGAGCCAAGTGTTGAGCTCAATAGGTCAAATCAGGAACATGGTCCCTTTCAGCCCATGGAGGCCCCTAGGAGTGAGAACCACCAGGAGGAGATAGTTGAACAACCAATTGATGAGTTTTTGACTGGTTCGACATTTAGTGGCCCTATAGGAACTCATCTACACTTGAAAGAGAATGGTTCTCTTACTTCCTCACAAGTGTTTAATTTTTTAGGAAAAGAACAATATGAAAATCATGAAGAGGTCAAAGTGGAATTGAGCACAAATTTGGGGGAACGAATAGAACTGAAAGAACAATCAGAAAATTATCCCATAGAGCTTCTAGACTTTTGGATGTAGATTAATGTGGAACAACCAATTTCAAGAGAGAAGAGATGGACAAATCTAGAACATCTAGATAATTTCATCTTTCCACCCCATATTCGAACCTTATATTCAAGGTTGAGTGTTCTATTAGGAAACGTTGTAGGGGTTCTAGAACACCTTGCACAATATTAGTTGTGCAAATTTTTGAAGCAATGTGTAGTAGTCTGCCATTCTCTTCTTCAGCCACTTGGGAGATTTCAGAGATGGAGTGTGATAATTAAACGTAAGTGGCTCTGCTTATTTTTTGATCCGGGAGGAATGGGATAGGACATGTCCTTTTGTTTTCTCTTGCTTTAAATAAAAAGATATTATGATCTCTAGTTTAGGCATGTTTTTAATATGCTTGTATAATGTTTTTATTTTGTATTAGAATGAAATTTTTCAGTAGTCAATTTTAGCATTTCATCAAGTTTGAGTATGTATTGAGGTTTAAATTCAATGAGAAGATTAATTTTTGCATGCTATGAATAAAAAGATTTCACGATCTCTTGCTCGTAGGACATGTTTGTGTGTTTTATTTTAGGTTCCCTGGTGTTTCTTTGCTTTGTATAATTGTTTCTAGTTTAATAGAAAAAAGCCCCCTATAATCTCACTTCCGTTGGCATGCCTTGAGACATTTTGCAAAGTTTGCTTCAAATGCAGATCTCTGAGGTTGATCATCACAATGGAAGAGAAAAGCTACATTCAGAATATGTGATGTCACCAGGGTGACTTCTCTACCCCTCTATTTATATTATTTGTATGATCTACATTGAGGACAATGTAAAATTTAACTTTGGGGGTGGGGTGGTAGCAATTTTCATGCATTCATTCTTTCATTCATTCTTGCATGCAAATTACTTCTATCTTGTATGACTTGGCATTGCTTATAGATCTTTCCATGTTTAGGAATGCATTGTCATGATTATCTAGCTTTTGAGTAGAAAATGTAATTGTGTGGGAATTGGTCACTACTTTAATAGCTAGACCGAGGAGAATAGTCCATTTAATTTGAAAGAGGCCACTCATTAGTCAATTGTTTTTGTGGCTAGTTCACCATTATTTCGTATGTGGTTTGTATGGTGGATGTGCTTGAGTCATTGTCCAAGGTTCTAGAACTATTATCAATTCAAACTAGAGGCGAAATGGATGAATGTTGCATCCAAAGAAAGGATTTAGACAAAGCTTGGACTGGTTGAGATTTTCTAACCACGCTCTGCATATTCGCTACTCAACCAAATTATGGGCCTTGATTGACGTTTTGTTTTTCACAGAAATTTTTTTATTAATCCATATCCTTTTTGTATTTACCTTATTTTCTACGTCCTACCTTTCAAAGTGCATGTTTGAATTGAAACGGAGTTTGAGCTCCTATTGTGTGGTGAAATGAAGCAAGTGGAGAGATAAGGAGAAGCGTAAAAGGAAAAGAAAATGAAAGAGAAAATAAAGATAAAGAGAAGAGCTTGAAAAGCAAAAGAAGTCAAAATATTAGTCAAAATTCAAAATTTGACTAATCTAGATGAAGAGAAATCAAGCAAAATGCTTAATGGAGGAAAGAGGAAGAAATGGTTGACAAGAGAAAAAGCTCATGTATGGGGGAATTTTCTGGTGGGAGCTCACTCTAAGTTTGTTCAATCATGTGATTAGAGAAAATGAACCCTTCATGATTGACTTTTTAACCTACCTTTGCTCCTAGATCCATTACAACCTAAGGAAAACGCTAATGAGAAGAGCAATTTTTCAAAATTAGTGGAGAGTGGATTGAGAGACAAGATTATGGTATTCCATGACCAATTTGTCACGTGCTTGACTTGTGGTTTGAGGATGAGAGTAATATTGTAGGGCGAGTAGATTGTTAATGAGTAGATCTCTAAAGAATAGTTAAAAGGGTAGTTGACTGAGCAACATCAATTTTCATCTGTTAAATTAAATTGCATGATTTTTCATCATCAGCATGAGATCATTAAAAATCTGTGTCAGAAGTTAATTGCATGAGGACGAGCAAGAATTCAAGTTTGGGGGTGTGATTGGCTTATATTGTTCAGTTTTTTCAATAACCTTTTTGGCCAAATCATTGGCTATTAAACCCAAATTTACTTATTTTTTACTTTTTCATGCAATTAAAACAAGCAAAATGCCAAAAGGAAGTCACCGGAACAAATCTCACGCAAATCGGAGATTAAATGAAAAAACTAAACCAAAAATGGATAAGTGCTGATTTTGACGCCACGACGCAAGTACAGGGTTACAGATTCACCGCAACGTGATACGGCATCAAGGGAGAGTCACAGTGTCCCATCCGAAAGAAGCAAAAATATATACTACTTGGCGAAGTAACCAGCACCGTGGATCTGAACCACTTCAGAGCCTTCGCACAGGTTTCCCAGTGCCAAGGAACAAGAGTCGAAACCTCCTGGAGTCGTTTGATGTTGTGACATGGGTTTGACGTTCCACAGCACTGGGCCACTTATTTCACCGATATTTAAACAAAATTAGTTCATTTTCGTGTGAGAGACTTCCTGATCGGAGGCAAAAGGCTTGATGACGATTTGAGTGCAATTTTGAACAAAACTAGGACTCCAAAAGAGCTCAAAAGAGCGGAATTTGAGCCACCGAAAGTGGAGATTAGATTCGGGAGGAATACTCCAGCCATTGGAGCTATCTTTATGAGATACTCTATCCCCATTTCTCTTTATCGATCAATTTGTTTATGTATTTGTGCTAGAATTTTTGTATGAGTCTAGGGTTGGGTACATTTTGATGTATTGGAGATAGTAGCGCATAGGAGATTGTAATTATTGTACTTTGCTTTGTATATTAGTTTATTTGCCTTAGTTATATTATCCAAGGTAGTCATTCATGTTTGTGTGTCTAATGTAAGCGTGTTGCTTGGATAATTGCCTGACAAATAATTAATTGAGTTTTTGGACCCCTTAATGATCACAAAAAGCAAGTTTGGGGTATTCCCAAACTTTCGGAACCTGTAACGATCCCATGAGGGTAGTTGAGGGTAAACTCGTGTTACGCACTATTATATTTTAGTGTGATTAACGTGGTGTTGTCTTGACTAATTTATTCACAACCAATTAACCATCTATTTGTGACCTAATCGAATCCTGGGTAGGCAGTTTAGGATATACACACTGTATTAAACCTACTTAGGTACGGTTTATATGCAACAATAACAAAGAAGTTTATATCAACAGTCTACAGTATGCCCACTGTTAGGCAATGTGAATCAGATAAAAGAGCAAACACCTTAGCAACAAAAAAAATAAGAGCACTAGAATCAGATAAAAGAATCCATCCTTGCGCTGCTGCTCTTCTTGTGACACAAGAGCAAACACCTTGTTTATAGGAGGCTGTGGATCTACTAACGTTAATTGACCTCATTTTTTCATAAAAGAATCCTGCAGCCCCATCAAGTATGACATATTGTACTCCATTTTCTGAAACAAGACCATAGATTTGTAACCTTTGCATGCGCATTTTTTGCATGTACACATTCGAAAATATGTATACAACTCCTCCCAAATGTCTTCAATTTTGTGAAATAGACACTCACAGTACCAGATCATTGAGAAAGATTCACAAGTCTCCGTGAAGGTGGAAAACACAAGATCCATTGCACCACTGATATTGATCTTGTAAATCAAGCCAAATAGCTCAAGTAGAGTTAAAAACAAATGACACTTACAAAGATATCTTCAGAAATAGATTTGAGTATCAAAGAAATTACCTTGTTGTAGGTTTTCACACAAAAAAGAAGATCTTAGTCAGTAATGGCTGGTTTCTAAATTGATACATCAATGAAACCTGCCGTGTTTTTCATAGACAACACTCTTTGAAGGGTAGTTATCTCTAGTCAGAGTGAAGACATGTCGTTACTGTCACAAAATTAAATCAATTGTTAACCCCCTAAATAATTAATAAAAATAGTAGAAGGAAAGAAAGGTTCGTTCCCATGAGGAGTTTTGTATATTATAATTAAAATTTATTCTAATAAGAGTTCATAATCATAATAATAGTTTGTGGGGAGGGCAGGGGGTTGTAATAGAACTTGAAATTAAATAAAACAAGAAAGTATATTATCTACTATTTACAATCTATCTGCCTCTATTCACTCTTAATTTCTAAGATATGCATGTTCCAACTGATATTTTGATCTGTCTTTTGATTTGTTGAAAAGGAAAAGTTCATTAGGTGGACACCCCCTTAGTTTTTTCTAATTAAAAAAAGTGGAAGCAAAGGTTCTAATTAGTTCAAACTTTAAGCTCGAATTCAATCAACCCAAACGAAATTAAACATACCAACATGTTAAAAATATTTAATCTAAATAATTCTTTAGTTTAAATTTAGCTAGGTGTCACATCTCTAAACCCAACTATTTGCTTATATAATCTGTTCTTTTTTACTATGAGTAGAACAAAACAAAAAGTTGTAATTTTAATCTACACACTTGAAGTTATCGATTTCATGCATAAAGAAATTTTAATCATAATAAAAGCAGCATGATTTAAATACCAAAAGTAACAACACTAAGTTAATGAAATTGAAGCCCAAACAATCTAAATAGTTGCAAAACCATTATAAATGCCAAGGTACAAGCGAAATTCGAAAGAGATATAGATAAAAAAACTAGAACTATGCATATGAAGCAAGATTCAAATTAAGCTCAAAAACTTTCCCTTTTTGACAGTATGCTTGGACACATTAATAAAACTACATCGCTTCGCCCCCACGTACCCGAAATCATCTTGATTCCAGTGGTTCCTTCCACTCCTACAGCATGTCCGAGCCTAGTCACTATTGCCTTTCTCAATATTTTGCTAAGGAGTGATAAGTGTTAAGAGTAAGGGGTAATTTAGTAATTTTACTAAACTTCAGGTAGTTATTAATTTTTTATTATTTATTTTACTTACTCCTCAAGCCAGTAATGGCATCATTGAAATTTTGTATTTGTCGATTCTATTAATACATGTTTTACGTAGGTCATGAAGACCTTACAACCTCTTTCTCTCCTTTTTTTCTTCCCCTTCTTCCTAACTTTTCTCTTTTCTCTCATCTTCTATCTTCCTTCACTAAATCTAACATTGTATAAGAGCTGATCTGTTTGTGACGACTCGTCACTTACAGAGGTCATGGGATCTTCTCCTCAAAGCTCATTGTACAAGTTAGAAGTTCTAGATAGGTCTTAAATTATGGGCGATCCTTAATGTTTGTGCGTATGGGTTTACTCCTAAAGGCTGTTCCTTTGCTGCTACTGTGTTCGTAGGAACCTATCCTGCGGCTGCTACTACTGTTGCTGGTAAAATTTTGAATTTTTAAACTGCCTCGGGATTCATGTCGAACCAAAAAACATATCTTTTAGCTGTGAAAATCTGCCACTTCTTATCACAGGTAGTTCTGAAGATGTTTCAGAGCTTTCAGGTACATAAAAGTAGAGTTTTTACTTGCCTCGAAAATTGTGCCAGAGTTTTTTTTCGAGTTAGAAAGGGTATTCTGGTGTTTCTGAGCTCTAGATCGTGCTGCTACTGGTGGTGGAGTTTCTAACGTTATCTTTTGTATGGTCGAAGGCTAAAAATTCAATATTTCTCTTTCTTCTACCATCGTCGGAAGGTTAAGGTCTAAATTCATGTGTAAGTTCTAGATGGACAACCTACAACTCTTAAAAGGGGTTTTCTGCTGTTTTTGAGTCGTTGAACTTGTATTGCTGAGTCGTTGAACTCAACTAAGGAGTCATTGGATTTGTACTCTTGAATCGTTGAACTCGTGCTGCTGAGTTGTTGGAGTAGTACTGTTTGCATCATTGTCGCACTGTTGCGTGGAAAAACTCAATTTTTTTGCCTTGGTAATTATGCCAGACTGTTCTACTGCTCACTAAAGGTCTTCAAAGAAAGGAATTTAAATATTTTTCTCTCCAAGCTGGGCCTTCATGATTTGGCTTGAGGGGGAGAGTTAAGAGTTAGGGGTAATTTTGTAATTTTTCTAAACTTCAGTTAGTTATTCTTTGTTTATTATTTATTTTACTTGATGTTCAAGCCATGAATGGATACATTGTAATTTTGTATTTTCGGATTCTATTAATACATGTTTTAGAGTTGTAGGTCATCAAGACCTTACAACCTTTTTCTCTCCTTCTTTCTTCCTTCCTAACTCTTCAGTCTCTCTCATCTTCTATCTTCCTTCCCTAAATCTAGATACATTCATAAAACAACATCGTTTCGCCCCCACGGACCCGAAATCATCTTGTTTCTAGTGGTTCCTTCCACTCCTACAGCATGTCCCAGCCTAGTCACTAGTGCATTTCTCAATATATTGCTAGGGAGTGATAAGGGTAGGTAAATATATCTCCCTTTCTCTGCTCTCCAAAGAATATTTCATCCCCAAAGTTCTCTGGCACCAACAAATCACAAAACCTTTATTTGTAGGTTATTTTCTGTCTATTTTGTTTTTCCTTCTTTAATTCCACCATTACTCAATTAATCAGCCACTTCTTTGCTTCAGTCCCCAAGTTAATGACCCAGAAATTCTCTACTAGTTATCTTGTCCACTAGATTTAAGTGTCCATGTCGATTCCCTTTTTTTCTGCATCTGTCCCTTCTTTTATATTTTTTTCCTGTTAAATAGGATAATGACATTCCATTGGGAATATGACTTAAGTAAGAGGGATTTTTTGTCATACAACTTTGCCACCATGTTTATATTCGATAGGGATGTTTTGGTAGGCTTATTTCAACCACTTGGGCTACAACAATTTAGTGATTTTTGGGCTGCATTTTCTTGGGCATGTGCTTTTAGATGCTTCATCCTTTATTCTTTAGTTTGTCAGTTGAAAAATAAGTAACTTTGAGCTAGATTTCAATCACAAGCCATTCCGAATCAGAGAAAAAACAAAACCAAAAACCTGTAGATATATTTCTTCCCGTTTTGATGCATCTTAAATCATGGAAATCTGGTCATAGAAGAAGAGGTTATACTCAAAATACAAACGGTTATCAAACCAATAAAAAATAACTAAATTAACCCCTTTTTATCAATTAATTTCACCATTCAAGATTCAAAATTGATTAAATTTAAGAAAATAAGCCAAAATAATTCATAAAAATAACCAAAAAATGAAATTGGTATAAAATATAAGAAAATATGCATTTATCATTGAGGCTAAGATATGAGCCCTAGACAAGAAGAATCTGAGTCATGCAGATAGTAACAGCACGATTAGTCACTAATGGTGGACTTTGCAGCCTGTTTCAATGCAAAATTAGTAGAAGAATCCATACCTCTTGTTTAATGAAAAAAACAGATAGGATAAAAGGAGAAGAATCTAAGCACTGAATTGAGATGGGTTGAGCACTTTTGCGTGTCTACTCTCCCTCTCTGCCTTGCTCTCTTGCTCAAGGGACCGATAAGCAAAAATCTTCTTCACTTCTCTCCAATTGAAACCTTTAAGTGGTGTCCAGATCTGTGGAGTAAGTCAGATTATAAAATCTGGAAACTTCCTATTTGCCACTAGAAGAGTCTTGCAAAATGCTCTCATACCAAATTACAAAAGTGGTAGAAAATAGAATTTATTCATTCATTACACCTTCAGAACTGTAAAAATGACAGATATATAGACAGTAAACCCTTTCAATTAAAAAACTAATTACAAAAAAGAATAACTATTTACAAAATCCCTAATAAATATATAAGACACTGTAGAATTGTTAGAATTACTGAAATGAGAGAGAGAGAGAGAGAGAGAGAGAGAGAGAGAGAGAAAGAAGAAGATGGTTTGGGTAATTTAAGAAAGAGAACAGGAAGTAACTTCATGATACCATTGGGCATAACTTCCCCTTAAGCCTTACTTATAATAAGTCTTTGTAATGGTGGCCTTATGCTACTGAAACAATTAATCTTAAATTAACTATAAGTTTAACTCTGTCCTAACTATGACTCTAATTCTATTTTTCATACAACACTGAATAAATTAATCTATGTTTCACTATGAGTGACGTGTTCAAGTTCTAGTATGCATACAACAACTTAATAATAAACTATTCATTATATTCCTAACCTCAAGCTGAACCAGAGAAAAATCATAGTTGAAGGCTCATAAGTACGAAGCTTGCACATATTCTAATATCCTTGACCAAACTTGGTCTTCACATAATTCCCCAAAATTACTTCCCTTCAGTGCTACAAAATTAAAAATCTACTTTATGTAGACTTCTTCACACTACTCCCCACACTAATAGGTATCCATAAACATCAACTCCAAGCCGTGCAATCAGGCGTCTTCCTGAGGGGAGCTCTTACAGCCTCATATAACAAAGGCCGAATGAAAACCAATAGCTACCGAATAATATTTCCTTTACACTTCCCCAACACAGAAGGGTAGAGTCTCAAAAGAAATTGACGCCTGCATGTTACAAATAAATGCATTCCCATCAAGCAACTTCACCTAGACCATCCACTGTCTTTCTAATGTTGACAACTAACATTCCAGCATCAAAGTTTTAAATAAGACATCAAAGGCCTCCCAAGCAGCTACTCTGGAGTACTACGGCCTGGATTCAATCTACCAACAGACACTAGCAATTGAAAGCACTATATTCATCTCTCCATAAAATGCTATTCCGTTATCAAGACCGAACAACACCTGCTTCAAGGAACAATTCCTTTGTTTTTACACAGCGTAAATTAAGTGGCAAACTAAACTGCAGCAGCCAAGGAATGGAACAACCGGAAATTTCAACTCATAGCCGAAGGCATCAACATTCAGAACTAAAGATAATATGTTATACTACGACAAGATGCTTGTGTTGCAACTTCGTGAGGAAGTCGAACTCCTGTCCTTCTCGAAATGCTTTGGTTGGTGTTCAAAGAACTTGGCAGACACGGAATTCTATTAATTTTCTTTTGTTCGTTGTCTGTGGTGCCCAGCAGCAGTTCACAGGGTCCCTGAGCCCAGGGCGCAAACGCGTGCACAGATGAACTTTCTATACAATTATATCAAAAGATAGCTAAAAAACACAACATAATTTCCACAAACTAAATTCCACCAAACTTAAACATTTGCTCGTCTCTGAGGAAAGGTCTTAATACAGAAGGCCAAACATACAATCTTGCCAATCACAATGTGATAAGTAGATCATACAACACTCATTCACAAAACAAAAACTAAGATTCCGACTGATGGTGCATTCCCTGTGTTGTCTTCATTAATAGTGTTTGCTTTCCTAAGAGAAACTCTCTATCTTGACCCACTACTAATTTGTTACTATGATGTCTCTCATTAGGTGCCCTTTCCATCAAACCACATTCTATGCACTTTGAAATTTACTGCTAAAAATCCTATACACTAATTTCAAAGTCCGCTCTCCACTAATCGTAGAGAAGTGATCCTAGGATCTTAAGAACTTCATCAGGTTGTAATAGGCTAGAGACATGGGTAGGTCAAAAAGGTTAATCAAAAAGATTTAAACCATTCAGCGTGCTAGATTCAACTTAGAAATTATGTGCATTGGTTCAGTCATCTTTCATGTTATTACTTGTGGATTCATGTAATTAAGGGTAGGATTCATGAAATTTACCTAAGTGTGCAATTTTACGACTCGTTAGTGAGTGTGGAATTTCCTACGTGTAATCCTCTCTCGAGGGGATACGACAGTGCCGCCCTCCTTAGCTTGATTTTTCTCTCAAGGTCAAAGGTCTACATCAAGGGCCCATGAATTCTCAGCCTAAAGTGAGCACATGTGTCCGGACGCTTCTCTCGAAGTCTACCGGCGTACCCTCACCTGCATTTACTGTACTTGCCGTGAATTGGGTATCACACGCAGAGTGGTGGTTTCCTTTCATATTACCTCTCAGTCTCAACGAAACGCTATAATGAACCTATAAAGGTCATCAATGTACTCATGTTAACAGCTCCCCAAAGTCCACTCACACTAAATTAAATATTAATTACACTAGATTAACTAAAATAGCTGAAATTACATAAATTCAAACCCGAAATCACATTACATGACTCACACCCTAATGAAAGTTACACATAATCTGGAATCGGGAAAAATCCCTATCCATTAACATTAAATACATGATAGGTTGGGATAAAGTAGGTAAAACAAAGGTAAAAGACTTCCCTTTTGCTCTTGAACTCCTCCTTCTTCCTCCTTGAATGACCAAAGTGTGTCTGCTTCACTTCTACTACTAACTCTGCCTCTGCGTCGTGGAGGCACGATGCCCTAACTGAGTTTATTAAGCATATTTATTGGGAAGTCTGAAAGATTCCCCTATTTTTTAGTGCCATAAGTGATGTGGAGCCATGCGGCATGTGTCTCCTCCGATGGCACTAGGTCTTGGCGTTGAGTGTGCGGCCATATGACTTTGTGGTGTAGGGTTATGTTGTTCCTCGCGTCACCAGCACTCCAGCGCAGGCTTTGGTTTCCTAGGCACTGCACATGCGAGGTCGACTGCTTTGGCGTTGGCTTCGGAAGCCGAGGTGCTGGATTAGCGAGGATGAACACTTTGGCAGCCCTTGTTCACACGATGCCGTAACTTCAATCTTGCGCCATGTGGCATCAACCACTTTGCTTCTACATTAGTCATTCTAATGTCGTGGCTTCTGCTCTGGAGCTTTGTGGCATTACTTGGTTTGTTCCTCTTATGCTTAGCGGCATGGCTTCCCATCTGATGCCATGTGGCGCTACCCTCTGTACTATTCCAAAATGGGAGAGGGGGGGGGGGGGAGGAGGGGGGGGGGTGTCAGGGAGGGTGGTTAGGCCTTAAACTTCTGAATTGTATATTTCTCCTTCTAGTTGGTGTTTGGTGAGTATGAAATACGTTCCCTCAAAATTAACACCAAACGTTAGTGAAAGTGCAACATAATTATATCAAAAAGTGGCCTAAAAATGCAGCATAATTTCCACTAACCAATACCCCCAAACTTAAACATTTGCTCGTCCTCAAGCAAACTCCTTAATATAGAAAGCGAAACATTCGATCTTATTGATCACAATGTGATCAGTAGATCAATGTTATTCATTAGGTGCTCTTTCCATATATCCACATTCTATGCAATTTGAATTTTACTGCTAAAAATCCCATATGCTAATCGTAGAAAAGTGATCCAGTGATCTTAGGATCTTTAGGACTTCATTCAGTTGGAATGGGGATAGGGGAAAGGGTTAGTAAAAATGGTTAATCATAAAGATTTAAACCATTCAGCGTGCTAGACTTAACCAGATTGATTGATTGAGATCCCATCATGATCTAAAGTTACTCCTCCAAAATTAAACTTTGGCCAATTTATAGACCACCTTTCTCCCTACTCCTTATTTTCAACTTAGAAATTTGCTACAGCGGTTTAGTCATCTCTTAGATGTGTGACAGAGTATTTACACTTGCCCTGCTATGCAAGATCTTTTTTTTTTTTGTAATAACTTTCCTCCCTGGGAATCTCAATCTCAATCTGATATAGTTAGCAGTTTGACTGGGGGTACATCTAAGAAGAAAGTTCAAAAAATACAAATAGGCTAGATAGGTGAGTTGAAAATTAGTTTTCCTGAAAAATTTAGTTAAGGATAGACTCAAAGTTTGAGTGAACTAGGGAATTTACATTGGATAGCTTAGGAAAGGCCCAAACAGTCAAAAGGTCGCCGAAGTCATTTCCTTGTAATCAACTCACTATTCTATTTCGCCTTGAGTTTCTTTTGAAGCTACTTATAGCATTCTTAGAGTAAAATCTAAGTGCATAACCACCAATCAAGTCACAAAACCTGCATCAATGAGATAGTTAAAGCCATAAGCAGTTGGTGGCTTGATAGAAAATTTTTTCTAAGGCTTGCTTGATTCCCTCATACCAACTATAAAAAATGCCTATCGAAGAGAATGCTTAATTTTTGTAGTTGCTGCTGGATGGGCTTAACTGGTTCTGCCCATGGGGCATCAAAGGGGTAGGGTACTTGAGCTAGCCAGCACAGTTCTGTGATCAATGAAGGGAAGTACTGGCCTGACCAGAGAATTATTCCACATCTGTTTATCTTGCTATGGATCAACCTCTCGACATCAATAGGCACACCTTTAATAATCACATCAACTTCTTGATGTCAATCAGCACGCCTTTAAAAGTGGCATATAGCAAATATACTCTATCAATAGTAAAATCAGAGGTGTGCGTCGATGGAATTAAATGGGTGCATATGAAGTAGAACCAAGCTTTGGCCTTTGACGAAAGTCCGGCCTTCTTGAAGTGCAGATATGTCGAGTCTACTGCCTGTACACATTTGATTGGGAAGTCACAGATTGTATCTACTTCCTCCTCCACTGACATTTTAGAACTCATCCTAGCCAACCCATCATCGATGTTAGGTGTATCAGAATAGGTGTCTATCTCTTCTCTACTATATGGCACCGATATTCGGCGTACCTTGCACACCTTGTGTATTTTTCCTTCAAAATTCTCTTCTTGTGCCTCAACCACATTGGCGTAGAATTACTGCACCATGCCAATTACGGGGGCGATGGATGAGCAAAGAAGTTCTCCCTTCCCTAAGCCAAAATTTATGGGGTGAATATGGTGTCGTATGCATCCATTCTAAATCCTCTCTCTAGAATTAACCCCCTTCTCGTTTCATTTTTTCTCCCCCTCTTTGCTTCTGCAGCAAAGACATATCATCCATCTCCTTCTCTCATGGTCATCTTCCCCTTTTTCTTATAAGCGAACCTCTTTTTTCTCACCATCGTGACTATAGAGCTCAGGATTAAATAATTAGATGAAGAGAGAAAAGGAGGCCTACCTCAAATAACACTCTCGAGCTTGAAAGAGACTTCGGCCATGCCCAATATAGCAAAAAATTCTCTTCGAGGCACGGAAATCTTCGAGAGGAAGACTGCACGAATACGAACGATCTTGAATCTTGGTGAAACGACAGAGAAATCATGAGTTTTCCGCTTGGATTTGGTTTGGAAATCGATTTCCCTTTGATTTCGACTATTAGGGTTTTGGAATATCTCGCGTGACACTCTTGGCTAGGGTTGACACTTTGTGGTGTTAAGTGGGCTGACGTTTTTATACTTCTTGTTTTTTAAGTCACTGGGCGCTAAGTGGGGTCATGCACCAGTGACTTCCTCGTGGCATCACGCTAATGCCGTGTGGTGCCAAATAGGCTGTTGCGGTGCCATTCTCTTGGACATGCCAATGTTCATAAGATGCGAGATGTGACTCCATGGATTGTTCTTTTCAATCTTAACTTTATTCTATCTCCAAGAGTGACTGCCAAAACTAAAAACTCCTTGAGGAATTTCACAATTCTCCATAAACGCTTTTAAGTCCTTCAAAATCTAAATTCAAGAACATGGAGGCTTCATGAAATTACTCAACTCATACTAACTACTAACTTTCGACTCACATATGCTTCCTACAAGTTTTGATTTACAATTAAAGCATGCAACTACCAAATTTAAGTCTCTTCTAACTTAACATTGCCTCAAATTGTACTTTCCAAAATCTGTATTCACAAAACATGGGTTACCTCCCAAGAAGGACTAATTTTTAAAGTCTTTGGCAAGAGTTTCCAGAATTTCTTGCAACCTATCCCAGATAAAAAATTGAGTTGGAGGGGATGTTGTAGGTTACAACTTGCCCCCTTTGGTAAAGCCCTTCCCATTGACATTCTCCTCTGGCTTGCATAGATTTTTCATAGGCAAAGGCTTTTTCTTCTTCTTTTTTGGCGGGGTACTTAGTTCCACTTTCACCAGCCTTCTCAGCTCCTTGCTCTTCTCCTCCCTGAACTCACCATTCTCGATTAAGTATGGATCTGAGCTTGCTTCAACTTTTTCCAGTGGCTTTACACCAGTCATCCATTGTTTACCACCTCTTATATTCATATTGGGAATTGCCATTAATCAAGCAAGGGTCTTTACCTTTAGATGGGAGTCTTCCTTTTAAGACCTCTCTAGCCACTTTTAAAGGGTGCTTCACCCTTCGACTTCCACTCCCTCTCTTCTTCATGGTTTGAGACATAAAAAAACTGCCTTCTTCGCCATTAACCAATCACATGGTGATGTTTCCCTCTTCTACATCGATAATTGCTCGAGTTGTAGAAAGCATGAGAGTCATTTTTGTTCCTTCTTCTATGTCTTTAACCAGAAAATCAGCTGTAAAGAAGAGTCCATTGACTTTCACCATTTTCCAAAATTCCCCTTGCGTAGCAGATGGACCATCTGCCAGGATTATCAGCATTTTTGCAGGGGGTGGCTTGCTGAGACCCAGCTACTTGAATATTCAGAAAGGCATAATATTCACACTAGCTACCAAGTGACACAAAGTGTCCTTGATCGTTGGTGTGCTGTCGTAGGCAAGCAAAAATAATCTTTACTCAAAAGAAATGTAGTTGGGTTGGTAAGGATCGATCCCACAAAGAGTACCTAATGCAGTAAATAAGAATTGGGAGGGGCAAGGGAGGGGGGGGATTTCTTGAAAGAAGGAAAATGGAAGAAAAATTGAATATGGAACAATTTAGATTGAGATATAAAAAACGCTAAGCAACAAACATTGGTCTTAGTCAACGTCTACCATCGGAAGTCCGCAACTAATCATTGATTCATGCATATATCAATTCACACATTGAATATTCATCACTGAACTATTTCTCCTTGTTCATTGCTAATTAGAAAACAAATGATCTAATTAATCCTTACTACTAATCATCCCAAGACAAGTGCTAGAGATTCAATAAAGCAGTAGCATTTAGAATTAGGAAAACGATGAAGCTAAACAACACAAACACACACGGCTGCATTCAATTTAGTTTGAAATTCTCTCTAAGATTCACAACTTCTGATGCAGAATTATTAAATCCTAGTTGCTTCACAATTTAGAGGGAACAAACAATTACAGATGTGATATCCAACTTAGCAGCAGATTGTAATGATCTATAAACTAGTAGGCCTCCAAGTAATTAAACGAAACAATCATGAAAATAAGTGTAAAAGAACATCCAATACTCAAAGTATAAGTTGAATAACGAAAACAAATTAGATCTCAAAGGTTCTACCGACTCTGAGGCTTTAGTTTCCTTCGACCAATGGCAGAAATCTAGCCACGCAAGGCCATGATGAAAATTACTGAAGAAAAAGAAAAGAGAGAGGAGGGAATAGAGAAAATAAAGATGGCCTATGATTTCTACCCCATTACATTTTATAGAATCGATTTATAATATTTCCTGGGGCAGAGAAACCTTTTCCTAATCGACTTATAAGTCCGAATTGCCAGCTCTGAACTTTCAGTAAATTAATTCCAGACTTTGAACCTGCTGGAACCTGTATCTCTCAAAACGAAAATCATGAAAGTTGTAGGTATTTGTTTTCGCATCCAACACATTTTAAATAACCTCAATCGGACCTCTGAGTAAAGAATTAATCCCCTATTGCTTTCCCATGGTTAAACTGTAAAAAATCTCTCTCCTATTGCTCCTTTAAATATTTATTGCCTCCATTTGTATCCTACATAAAAATATAAGAATAATCAGAATATTTGGGCACCAAATAAATATAAAATTCTAAGAATTAAGGCTAAAAATATGACATTATAGATTCCTATACATTTCCCCCACACTTACCTTTTGCTCTTCCTCGGGCAAAACTAAAATTCACTTGACACCATGGTTGCAATTCCATGAGCAGAGAACTATCAAAATCTTAAAAAAAATCATAACACATCATGAAAAAGTCTTCTTAAACAACTTTGAATTCCTTAGTATGCTCTTTTAACATGAAAATGGAATAAACCAAATATGTAGACCCTCATAGAATTAACTCTTGACTCTCATATGTTTGAAGGGTATGTATTTCACACAAATTCAATCCAATAGAAATGCTCTACCATGAGCTTGCATATCTTGTTATTCTCCACCACTGGGATCACATGCATATCATAAATCATAAGGACCTTTCAAGGGTTGTAACAGGGTTTAGTATCAAGGTGGGATATATAGGAAGTTTGGTTTAAGAGCCAGCAAAACTAGTGGAGCAAACATGAATCATACCAAGCACTAATAAACATGTAAATCCAACCAAGAATTCAGCAACTTCTTCATTTTAACTTTGGAAAATGTATACCTGTAATTCATCTTTACACTGATCCCTTCTTTTGAGATTTGAGGACTTTGGAACTTGGCAATCAAGTTCCTTCCTCACTTCCATTTTTTTTCACTTCACTCATTTTTATTTTGTGTAAGAGATTGCATCTACGGAGATCACAATTAGGAATATAAACATATTCCAGAAATTTCATAATTCATAGTCATACCACAAATCTTGACACCCCCACACTTATTTCATGGACACTCACACATATCAAACTAATGAACATTGCTCCACCAGTTCTAGGACTTGGGTAAAGGCAATTTTTGTATGTGTGGTTTGTAACTTGGGTTCAAAATAAAAAACAAAGGCAAATTAAGCTCAAAGGGATTCAACAAAAGGAAAACGTTAATTACAAAGTAGGCTATTTGCATTATGTGGTTTATGAAAAATACGGCCTTAATCATGTTCATACATGCATGTGTCAATGTGGCCTCAAAGAGTATCAAAGCATAAAAGAAAATAGAGAGACTGATATAGATGTGTCAGTCTGAAGGCTCAATATCTCACCAGCTTTTGTCTACCTAATTAATCACAACTATTTTCAAGAAAAGTGGCAAAAATAATTAATCATAAGTTGTAGAACACTTATTCAATCATGATATGAATTTTTAAAGCTTAATTGAGTCATGCTCACAACAAATGCAACCAAGGAGAATAACCTAATCCACTCCACCACACTTAAAAATTGCATTGTCCCCAATGTTAGTTGAAATGCAAAGAAAATGCAGAAGAAGAATACAAATAAAAACAAAAACAAAAATAAGAAGAAGAAGAAACTCCCCTTGTGTTGCCTCCCATGGAGCGCCTTTGTTTATTGTCATTGACTCGACTTGGTGCTTTCTTTGTCAATCAGTATAAATGGGATCCTCAAGATCCAATTGTGCCATATTCTCAACTTGGAAACCTTCATAGAAAGACTTAAGTCCTTGGCCATTAGCCTTGAAAACTTTAGAAGTCGTTAAACTTTGAATTTCAACTGCACCATGAGAAAAACTATTAGTTACCATAAAAGGTTCAATCCAACGAGAACACAACTTACCTGGAAATAAACGAAGTCGTGAATGGTAGAGAAGAACTTTCTGAACATCTTTAAATTCTTTCCTAGAGGTCATTTTTTCATGAAAGGCTTTCATCTTTTCTTTGTAAATCCTTGCACTTTCATAGGCATCATTATGTATTTCCTCCAACTCTTGTAGTTTCAATTTCCTATGTTCTCCACTTTCATCCATCTTCACATTGAAATTCTTGATAGACCAATAAGCCTTGTGTTCTAACTCAACTGGAAGGTGACATGGTTTACCAAACACCTGTGGGTAAGGTGACATTCCAATGGGCACCTTATAAGCAGTCCTATATGCCCTGAGAAGATATTTATACTTGAGGTGACTAGGAAGGGGATTGAAATATGGAATATGTTCCTAGAAAACAAAAGGTAAATGCCTCTCATTAGAAACCGGTAACATAATAGAAGAAACATTAACTCGTTGCTGTAACTTGTGAAAATCTTTCAATAATCTAGCATTTTCCTGCAAATCATCATTCAAGGTTAACGTTTCATTCTCCTTTTTAAGATGCTTACTAATGGCAACATCTAATCCATCATTTTCATCATGTTCAAAAACTTCATGTGCCAAAGAATCCATTGCATCAATAGAATGAACATAATTATCATCTATTGGATATTTTCAGGAATCATAAATATTAAATTTAATAATTTCACCAACAAATTCCATGGTAAGTGTGCCACTATGAACATCTATTTTAGTCTTGGATGTCTTTTAGAATGGTTTTCCTACCAAAATAAGAGTAGTTTGATCATTATTCTCCTTGTCAAGTACATAGATATCAGCAAGGAAAAAAATCATTAACTTTCACAAGAACATCCTCAACTACACCTGTAGGATAGGCATTGATCTATCAGCCAATTGAATTAAAACACTAGTTTTATTCAAAGGGCCAAGTTTCAAAGAAGCATAAATAGAATATAGCATGACATTGATAGAAGCTCCCAAATCTAGCATTGCCTTCTCAAATCTTGTGTCACCAATCATACAAGGGATAGGAAACATACCTGGATCCTTGCCTTTTGTAGGGATTTTTCTTTTAATAATTGCAGAAACATTCTCCCCTACTCTCACCTTCTCACATCCCTTCAGTTTATATTCAAAGAATTTAGCTTATCGAGGTACTTGTTTAATGGCATCTAAAAGCGAAATATTTACCAAGCATCTTCAAAATATCTCGTATAACTCTTTACTCTGTTCATTCTTTTTGAATTCTGTTAACGTCTGAGGAAAAGGAGGTACTGGTTTATACTCAGAAAGGGGTGTAAACTTATGCTTAGCTTCATCATTGATATTTGAAGTACTCTTATATACACTGATGTTTTTCTCCTTCACTCGTTTTAACGCTGAAGGTGACGCCTCAACTTCTTTACCCCTTCTCAAAATGATTGCACTTACATTTTGTTTTGGATTTAATTTTGATTGAGATGGTAACTTTCCTGATCTTAGTGCTTCTAGCCGACTAATTGCAGTTGCCATCTGACTCAATTGATTGTCTAAACTTTGAATATTGGCCCTTGTTTACTGTTGAAATTGCAAAGTATTAGTGGAAAGAGTTTTATTTATATCTTCTAAAGACATACCTCAATAAGAATTTTGGCCTTGTTGTTGTCTTGGGACGCATGACTGCTTATATTGTTGAAACATTTGATAGTTCTGAGTTGCTGGTTGAATGTGTTGTGGATTCCTACATCTAAGATTGGGGTGATCTCTCCATCCCAGATTATACTTGCTTGAATAGGGATCATACTTCCTTTGTGGTTGTCCAGGAAAACCACTTGAAGTATTCACTTGCTCAATGGGCTCCTCTTGAAGAGTTGGATACATATCTTTTGGATGCCATATGTACCCAACAAATCCCACAAGCCTTTGCTACTTGCATTTTACCTACAGCCATTTGACTAACAAGAGAAGTTAGATCGGCAATTTGTTGTTCAAGGGAAAAAATTATTTACCTCATTTACATGCTTTAAAGAAGTATTAAGCCTAGTGCTAATTTGTTGGGAATTTGCTGCCATATTTGCGATCAAGTTTCTAGCAGCTTCAGGAGTTTTATCCACCTAAGCTCCTCCACTAGCTGCATCGATCATGCTCCTATCAGTAGGTAAAAGGCCCTCATAGAAATACTGGACAAGCAGCTGCTCACAAATTTGATGATGGGGGCAGCTAGCACAAAATTTCTTAACACGCTCCCAATACTCGTAGGGATTCTCCATTATGTTGTCTTACCCCACATATTTCTTTTCAAATGTTGGCTGCACTTGAAGCTGGGAAATATTTTTGCAAAAACAACCTCTTCATCTTATTCCACGTGGTAATACTCCCAAATGGTAGATTGTAGAGCCAATCCTTAGCCGAATCCTTCAATGAAAACGGAAAGGCTCTCAATTTAATTTGATCTTCAGCTACACCAGTAGGTTTCATACTTGTGCATACCACATGAAGCGCCTTTAGATACTTGTAAGGATCTTCACCTGCAAGTCCATGAAAAGATGGTAAAAGATGTATTAGCCCATATTTCAATTCAAAAGTGGTAACAGAATCTATAGTAGGAAAGGTTATGCATAAAGGTTGTAGATTCAAATCAGGGGCTGCAAGCACCTTTAATTTTAGATTTCCAGCCAAGACTTCCTGCCATTCAATATTAAGATTCTCAGCAATTAGTGAATAAAGAGCTAGATCGTTCTGTCTCCTTTAGCTTCTTTTCTCAACTGGCGCAAAGTTTTGTCTATGTCTAGATTGTACTACAAATCAAATTGATTAGAAGCACGATTTTTGGACATAAACAATCAAGAAAACAAAGAAAACAAAAAGAAAAATAAAGCTGAACTAGAAAACACCCCGACAATGGCTCCAAAATTTGGTGTGCTGTCGTAGGCAACCAAAAAATACATTTTCTCAAACGAAATGTAGTTGGGTGAGTAAGGATCGATCCCACAAAGAGTATCTAATGCAGTAAATATGAACTGTGGTGGTTGATCATAAAAGAAGGAAAATGGAAGAAAAATTGAATAAGGAACAATTTGGATTGAGATATAAAAAACACTTAGCAACAAATATTGGTCTTAGTCAACATCCACCATCGGAAATCTGCAACTGATCATTGATTCATGCATATATCAATTTATACGTTGAATATTCATCATTGAACTATTTCCCCTTGTTCATAGCTAATTAGAATACAAACAATCTACTTAACCATCACTACTAATAATCCCAAGACAATGTTCCACTTTTCGAAGATGCGAGGTAAATATTCCACTTTTAGATGCCATTAAGCAATTACCTCAATATGCTAAATTTTTGAAGGAATTATGTACAATTAAGAGGAAATACAAATTGAAGGGATGAGAAAAGGTGATGTAGGGGAGAATGTTTCTGCAATAAATTCAAAGAAAAATCCCTACAAAATGGAAGGATCCAGGTATGTTTAGTATCCCTTGTATGATAGGAGACACAAGATTTGAGAAGGCCATCTTAGATTTGAGAGATTCTATCAATGTCATGCCATATTCTATTTATGCTTCTTTGAAACTTGGACCTTTGAATAAAACTAGTGTCATAATTCAATTAGCTGATAGATCTAATGCCTATCCTACAGGTGTAGTTGTGGATGTTCTTGTGAAAGAGAATGATTTGTTTTTCCCTGCTGATTTCTTTGTACTTGATATGGAAAGTGTTGATCAAACTGCTCTTGTTTTGTGGGAAGACCATTTTTGAAGACATCTAAGACTAAAATAGATGTTCATAGTTGCACACTTACCATGGAATCTGATGGTGAAATTGTTAAATTTAATATTAATGATTCCATGAAATATCCTATAGATGACAAGTCTGTTTATTCTGTTGATGTATTTGATTCTTTGGCACATGAAATTTTTGAAGAAGATGGGAAAGATGTATTAGATGTTGCCATTCGTAAGCATCTTAAAAAGGAGAATGAAAAATTTACCTTGAATTCTGATTGGCAGAAAAATGCAGGATAATTGAATGATTTTCACATGTTACGACAACCTGGTAATGTTTCTTGTATTATGTTATCTGTTTCTAATGAGAGGCCTTTACCTTTTTTTTGCAGGCACCTATTCCATATTTGAAGCCCCTTCCTAGTCACCTCAGGTATGTATTCCTTAGGGATAATATCCTGTGGGCATATAGGATTGCTTATAAGGTGCTCATTAGAATATCACCTTACCGATTGGTGTTTGCTAATCCATGCCCCCTTTCAATTCAGTTTGAACACAAGGTTCATTGGGACAAAAATAATATTAATGTGAAGATGGATGAAAGTGGAGAACATAGGAAATTGCAAGTACAGGAATTGGAGGAAATCCGCAATAATGCGTATGAAAGTACAAGGATTTACTAAGAAAAGACGAAAGTTTTTCATGACCAAATGATTTCTAGGAAAGAATTTAAAGTTGGTCAGAAAGTTCTTCTCTACCATTCACGGCTTCATTTATTTCCAGGTAAGTTGCATTCTCGTTGGATTCGACCTTCTGCAGTTACTAATAGTTTTTCTCATGAAGTAGATGAAATTCATAGTTTAGCGACTTCTAAAGTTTTCAAGGTTAATGGCCAAAGATTTAAGCTTTTATATGAAGGTTTTCAAGTTGAGAATGTGACACAATTGGATCTTGAGGATCCTATTTATACTGATTGAGAAAGAAAGCACCAAGTCAAGCCAATGATAATAAACAAAGGCGCTGGCATGGGAGGCAACCCAAGGGGAGTTTTTTCTTCTTCTTATTTTTATTTTTCTTTTTATTTATCTTCTGCGTTTTATTTGCATTTCATATTTCATTGGGAACTATGCAAGTTTTAAGTGTGGGGGAGTGGATTAGGTTGTTCCCCTCGGTGCATTTGTTGTGAACACGACTCAATCAAGCTTTAAAAATTAGTTTTGCCACTTTTCGTGAGAATGGTAGTGACTAAATTTAGTAGTCAAAAGCTAGTGAGCTTTTGGGCTATCAGACTGACACATCTATATCAGTTTCTCTATTTTCTTTCATGTGAGATATTCTCCCCTAGATTTGTGTCTTCCGAACTTGTCTTGATTCTTTTTGAGGCCACATTGACACATGCATGCATGAATATGAATAAAGCCACCTTTTTCATAGAATAATTAAGCCAAATAGCCTACCTTGTAATTAACCTTTTCCCTTGGTTGAACCCCTTTGAGCTTAATTTTCCTTTGTTTTTTATTTTGAACCCAAGTTACAAACCTGACAGACAAAAAATGCCTTTACTCACTGGCTATGAATGACGAAATTTCAGGAATATTTTAATTCTCAATTGTGAGCTCCATAGATGATGCAATCTCTTATGCAAATTAAAATTGATAAAAGAAAAGAAAAAAAATGGAAGTGAGGAAGGAACTTGATTTCCAAGTTACAAACTCCTATTTTCAAAAGAAGGGATCTGTGTAAAGATGACTTACAATAATAGAAGTAGTTGTTTCTGCTGCAAATGTTTTGTAGGATTTACACATTTCTAAGATAAAATAAAACACCTGCTGATTTGATGGTTGAATCTACTTGTTTATTTGATATTATTCATGTTTGCTTCACTAGTTTTACTGGCTCTGACACCAAACTATGGAATATATCCCACCTTGATCATAAACCTCTTACAACCCTTGAAAAGTCCTTATGATTTGTGTTATGCATTTGACCCCAGTGGTGGAGAATGAGAAGATATGCAAGTTAATGGTAGAGCATTTCTATTGGAATGAATTTGAGTGAAATACATACCCTCCAAATATATTAGAGTCCAGAGTTAATTCTGTGAGGGTCTACATATTAGTTTATTCCATTTTCAAGTGAAAAAATTGTTTAAGAAACCTTTTTCATGATGCGTTATGATTTTGATTGTTCTCAGCTCATGGAATTGAAACCATGGTGTCAAGTGAATTTTAGCATTGCCCGACGACGAGCAAAGGTTAAGTGTGGGGGAATTTGATGGGAATCGATAATGTCATATTTTCAGCCTTAATTCTTATCCTTCTATATTTATTTGGTGCCCAAATATTCTGCTTACTCTGATACTTTTATGAAGGTTACAAATGGAGGCATTAAATATTTAAAGGAGCTAAAGGAGAGATTTTTGACTGTTTAATCACTGGAACGTAATTGGGGATTAATTCTTTTTTCTGAGGTCCAATTGAGGTTATTTATGATGCGATGGATGGGCAAACGAAATACCTATAACTTTAATGTTTTACATTTTGAGAGATACTGGCTGAAGAAAGGTCAAATTAGGAAATCAAGTTACTGAACTTCCAAAGCAGGCTATCCGGACTTATAGGTCAATTAGGAAAGGGTTTTTCTGCCCCAGGGTTTTTGTGAATCGAGCCTATAAATATCGAAGGAGTTAGAGGTTATTGTGGAACATTTTTTGCTTTATTTCCTCCTATCTATTTTCTTTTTCTTCTGTAATTTTCGTCATGGCCCTACGTGACTAGTTTTCTGCCATTTGTCGAAGGAAACTGAAGCCTCGGTGTCGGCAAAACCTGTGAGATCTAATTTTTTGTTTATTCAACTTATACTTTGAGTATTGGATGTTCTTTTGCACTTATTTTCATGATTGTTTCGTTGAATTACTGGGAGGCCTACTAGTTTATTTATCGTGACAATCTGCTGCTATGTTAGATATCAAATCCATAATAGTTTGTTCCCTCTAACTTGTAAAGCAACTAAGATTTAATAATTACTGTGTTAGAATTTGTTAAATCATAGAGAGAATTTCCAACTAAATTAAATGCAACCGCGTGTGGTTGTATTGTTTAGCTTCATTGATTCCCTAATTCTTAATGCGCTGCTATATTGAATCTCTAGCGCTTGCTTGGGGTAATTTGTAGTAAGGGTTAATTAGTTCGCTTGTTTTATAATTAGCTATGAACAAGGAAAAATAGTTCAATGATGAATATTCTAAGTCTGAATTGATATATGCATGAATCAATGATCAGTTGCAGACTTTCGATGGTGGATGTTGACTTAGACCAATGTTTGTTGCTAAGTGTTTTTGATATCTCAATCTGAATTATTCCTTATTAAATTTTTCTTACATTTTCCTTATTTTAAGATCAACACCCCCCCCCCCCCCCCTCCCAGATTTTTTTTTTACTGCATTAGATACTCTCTGTGGGATCCAACCTTACTCACTCAACTACATTTGTTTCGAGTAAAGGATATTTTTGGTTGCCTACGACAGCACACCAGAGATTCAATCTAGTAGCAACATTTAGAATTAGGAAATCGATGAAGCTAAACAATACAAACACTCGCGGTTGCATTTAATTTAGTAGGAAATTCTCCCTAAGATTTAATAACTTCTGACGTAGTAATTGTTAAATCTTAGTTGCTTTACAAATTAGAGGGAATAAACAATTATGGATTAGATATGTAGGCCTCCTAGTAATTCAACGAAAAAATCATGAAAATAAGTGCAAAAGAACATCCAATACTCAAAGTGTAAGTTGAATAAATAAAACAAATTAGATCCCACAGGTTTTGCCGCCTCCAAGGCTTCAGTTTCCTTCGACCAATGGCAGAAATCTAGCCACGCAGGGCCATGACAAAAATTACAGAAGAAAAAGAAAAGAGATAGGAGGGAAAATAGTGATGCCCTACGATTTCGTACCCATTACATATTTATAGACTCGATTTACAAAAACCCTGGGGAAGAGAAACTCTTTCCTAATCGACCTATAAGTCCGAATTGCGAGCTCTACACGTCCAGTATCTTTATTCAAGATTTTGACTTTTCTGGAGCCCGTATCTCTCGAAAGTCGAAACGTAAAATACGAAAGTTGTAGGTATTTCTTTTTTGCGTCCAAAACATCTTAAATAACCTCAATCAGACCTCCCTGTAAAGAATTAATCCCCGATTATGTTCCCATGGTAAAACTGTCAAAAATCTCTCCTTTAACTCCTTTAAATATTTAATGCCTCCATTTGTATCCTACATTATAGATTCCCATCAATCATGTGGTCCCAATGGTGCATGGTATAGCAAGTCTCCTAGGATCTTTGACAGTTGGTGAGCACTTCTCTATCCAATTGTTGTATTCTTATTCTTTACACATCTTCCAATCCAAATTATCTGACTTATGCTTAATAGATTCTACATGGGAGGAAATTTCAACTTGAAGTTTCTTGAAAGCTTCAAGTGGCTTATGCTTAACCTCATGTACTTCCCCAATCTCCTTTCTGTTATCATAGGGTGGTGGCAAACCTTCTTCTCTCCCCATTAATTTTTACTTGACCAATTAAGAGGGCCTCCTTTTTCAGCTTCTAGATTGGGAGATTTTCTGCTTAACTCTTCCAACTTCAAATCCTTCTGGAGTTGATCTTCAAGACTCCAGATAGTGTTGGTTGGGACTCATAAATCCAACTCTTCCTCATTTTCTTGTACCTCATACAAGTCAATCTCATCAATCTCAACTCATTCAGAGGGAGATATGTGAGATTGATTTGTCTCATTCACTTCATTGAAAGAGGGACTTTGACTTTGTTCAATGGAGAAGGAATCATACTCATGTTCTTCTTCCGGAGTGAACTCTTAATTCACTTCTTCCATCTCCATTTGAGCTAGAGTCTCCTTAGTCAACACTGCATTGCAGCGGTCTACGTCTTCCTTATCTTCTTGCTTTTGAGTCTCCACGTTGTCATTGGGGAGAGATCCTTTCAACCTTTCATTAATGGTGTTGACGAACTTTCCCATTTGGACTTCAATATTTATCATGGATGCATCATGGCTTTGCACCGGCCTATGCACAATTGCAGTGCTCTACGCCTTCCTTATCTTCCAAGTTGAGAATGTGGCACAATTGGATCTTGAGGATCCCGTTTATACTGATTGAGAAATAAAGAACTAAGTCGAGCCAATGACAATAAACAAAGGCGCTTCATGGGAGGCCACCCAAGGGGAGTTTTTTCTTCTTCTTATATTCATTTTTATTTTTATTTTTCTTCAGTTTTTTCTTTGCATTTCATCTTACATTGGGGACAATGCAAGTATTAAGGGTGGGGAGTGGATTAGGTTGATCTCCTTGGTTTCATTTGTTGTGAGCATGACTCAATTAAGCTTTAAAATTCATAACATGATTCAATAAGTGTTCTCCAACTTATGATTAATTAGTTTTTCCACTTTCCTTGAGCATGGTAGTGACTAAATTTAGTAGACAAAAGCTAGTGAGATTTTGGGCATACAGACTGACACATCTATATCGGTCACTCTAGTTTCTTTTATGTGAGATTTTCTTCCCTAGATTTGTGTCTTCAGAACTTGCCTTGATTCTCTTTGAGGCCACTTTGACATATGCATGCATGAACATGATTAAGGCCATCTTTTTCATAAACCACATAAGCCAAATAGCCCACCCTCTAATTAACATTTTCCCTTTGTTGAACCCCTGTGAGCTTAATTTGCCTTTGTTTTTTATTTTGAACCTAAGTTACAAACCACACATACAAAAAATGTCTTTACCCAAGTCGTAGAACTGGTGGAGCAATATTCACTATTTTGATATGTGTGAATGTCCAAAGAATAAGTGTGGGGGTGTCAAGATTTGTGGTATGGCTATGAATGATGAAATTTGTGGGATATGTTTTCATTCTCAATTGTGAGCTCCATAGATAAAGCAATCTCCTATGCAAAACAAAAGTGAGGAAAGAAAAGAGAAAAAAAAATGGAAGTGAGGAAGGAACTTGATTTCCAAGTTACAAACTCCTCAAATCTCTAAAGAAGGGATCTGTGTGAAAATGACTTACAATGGAAGAAGTTATTGTTTCTGTTGTAAAAGTCTTACAGGTTTACATTCTCCAAAGATTAAATGAATAAGCTGCTGAATTGGTGGTTCGATCTAAATGTTTATTGGAGCTTGGTATTATTCATGTTTGCTTCACTAGTTTTGCTGGCTCTTAAACCAAACTACCCCATATAACCCACTTTGATTATAAACCCCATCACAACTCTTGAAAAGTCCTTATGATTTGTTTTATGCATGTGATCCCAGTGGTGGAGAATGAGAAGATATGCAAGCTTATGGTAGACCATTTTTATTAGAATGAATTTGAGTGAAATACATACCCTTCAAACATGTGAGAGTCAAGTGTTAATTCTGTGAGGGTCTACGTAATTAGTTTATTCCATTTTCATCTGAAATAAAAAGCATACTAAGGAATTGTAAGTTGTTTAAGAAGACTTTAATGATGTGTTATGATTTTTGAAGATTTTAATTGTTCTCTGATCATGAAATTGCAACCATGGTGTCAAGTGCATTATAGTTTTGCCCAAGGACAACCAAAGGTTAATTCCCGATCCTCTAGTAAGCTAGGAATTACACACCCAAACTGATGATTACATGAATCCCCCACTTGTTACAAAACATCACAATCCCCCAGCTCTACTACTTCTCATCTCCTCGTGTGTACATGCATCACCGTAGGCAGATGTGTAATTAGTAGGATTAGTATCTAGTGAAGTTAATTTATATTAGGAGCTAGTGACAACCTTCTGCTAATTTCGTTAGTTAGGTATAGTTGTAAAGTACTGTTGTTTTAGTACATAGCAAAGTCCATGTGGGATCGATCTAGACTTATCTAGTATATTACATGGTGCGACACGTGCGCTTGTGTATGGTCTATTTAATTGAGAAGGATTGTGTGAGTGGTAAGTGTCTGCTATTTTGGCGATTGACGTTTCTAAACGCTGAAGTTGGTCTATTACACCAGCTTCCAAACGTTGCATTATCTGTTTGCAGCCACCAAGTTCCAGCTCCAATTGCTCCAGTCGCTTCTTGTTTGTGCTCATGATTTCTGCTCTGAAACCGATGATAGGACCAAATCAGAGTGTTTGGACTGAAGAATTCTCTTAAGGTGATAATAGCCATATTACAAAATATTATTCTGGTCTTCTCCTTTCTTTCTTCTTTTTCTTATCGACTCCTTAGAAGTTACAGAACCGAAGGAAAGGGAAAAAACCCTATGGTAATACATAACACGAATGAAAAAACTGCTTGAAACTAAATTAATCAAACTACCTGTTTTTCCCAAGGCGGTTACAGATTTTTTTATGGTTTTGGTGTTCTGGCACGGCTTATCAGATTTCATACCCAATTTATTTTTAAGGAGAAACAACAAACTTGAAGCATGTTGCGAAGGAACGCAAAAACAAAAAGCCTTTTGTGGGATGAGATCCTTGGACCTTTCATTCAGTGGTACTTTGATTAAGTATTCAAATTAGTTTACTTGCAAATTTAACTCTTGTACTGATGTTCCTGTTGACAATTTCTACTTACTGAAACTGCCTTTTCTTTATTTGTCAAAGTTTTTGAAATTTATTAGATTGTCATAAAATACAGACTTGGGGATTTGTTTTCTGGCTTGCACTAAATTGATTTGATTAGGCTTCTAAAACTTTATTTTTAACAGTTTTTAAATTTTAAACTTGTTTTATGAACAGAAAAAATTAATATCTTCAAGCATTATTTAATAGATGCCCAGTTTGGTTTTTAAAATACCGGCTTTTATTTTTAATTCTTTATTTTATTATCACACGTAGTAAAGCACTAATTTTGGTAACGTTATTAGTTTTCAGATGAAGAGGCCAGATAGCAGGAAAAAGTGGATCTTCTTGAAAGTTTCTTATAATAACTCTACTACAGGCTACCTGTTCTTCCAAAAGACATCAGCCATCAAACTTTGCTCTTATAAAATCTTTGGGGGGAGGGGGTTATCCATTTGATGTGCAATCTTGGTTTTTTCTGTCTTTTTCATCCGGGGTTGCTTTTTGTTTGGCAATGTCCTCTATAAGATATATAATTTTCCCCATCAACATTTCAGGGGTTCGAGATTTCTCCCTAAAAATTATATGTTTTCGTTCACACCAAATTTCTCAGAGAGCCACGAAGATGAGCCATTGCTTTTTTTGTTTTGATCGGCAATCGGCATCATAGAAAACAGTGTAAAAATTGCCAAAGTGAAGGCGTTCTATCAGGGATGACATAATGGGCCGAGAGCAAGATACAAACTTCAGCAGAAAATAAAGATGATAATAAAGCGTGTTCGGCTGACTTTGAAGAACTTTGACACCGTCTACGACACTCCTCTATTCTAATACCCCGTTTAGTTAATAAAGAAATCGTGGGGGAGGGAACCGAGTAATATTTTCAACAGGAAATTTCTTTGTTTGGGGAGAAGAAAATCAGACCAGATCTTTCTCCACATACAATCAACTGGGCCGAATTTAATTTTCTGCTGCTGCAACCTTTGTTAATTATTAATGGCATGATATGTAACCTTTATGAATAAGATCAACCATTGCTTAGAGTCCAAATAGCAAAATCTTGTCCTGATTTGACTCTGATTGTCTGGATAATCAAATTTGCAACAAACTGTGGCCAAAGGCTACGGATGCGATTTTCATTCCATTTATAGGATTGGATGGTTCTGCAGATCCTTTCATCCGATGTTCCTAGTCCAACGAGTTATGGTCATGTTCTATTAGGGGTATATCAGATTCTTTGACCCACATGACATCTGGTGAGTTTCTTGAAAAATTCCATCACTGCCACAATAACAACATCCGCCACCAGTTGAAATTCGCCTTCAGAACCCCAAAAACCGTCAATGGACAATCCGGCGGCAGAAAATGTATCGTCGTCACAAGGAGCATCGGTGGAAGCATCCCCAGGGGAAAAGCTCATCATGGGAGTTTATTGTCTCCCCCAACAGGCGAACGCACTGGCGGAGAAAAACGTCTTGCGACAAGTGTGGTCGCCTGCGGAAATCAATTCCGCTGACGAACTCACATGCGCCAGCGGAACGAAACTCCACCAACGAATCCCCAGATGCCAGCGGAACTAAATTCCACCAACGAATCCACGCCGCCAATGGAAAGTAATTCCCTCGACGAGTTAAACCGCCAGGGAACAATTTTTCATTTTTTTTTATTTTTTCTATTTACCGGTCTTATTATTAACCACATATAGTCAAACTAACTCAGACCACAAATAATCAAATTACAAAGCACAAAATATATATAATCAAAGTCAAAATATTTACCTATTTTACAAAATATAGTTTTAAGTTCACCACATACAAAAAATGTTTAAAACTATTTTGACTCACCAAAATGTTTAAAATTGACACAATATACAAAATATTGTAGTCACTAACTATGTTGCCCCTAAACATTCAACCACGTGGCTGGTCGCTCCTACCTTCATTTGATGTTCCTGCACATTAAGATAAGGTTAACTACGTTATAGACGTAAATTTGAGTTTGTAACTGATTCATAAACTGAAAACAATACTAACCTAGTGGTGACTGTTCAACAATTATCTGTATCAGTTGATCCATGTGTTGCCTCATGGACTCCATCTTCTCGAACATTGTCTCCTTATCTCGTCTTTCCTTCTCCAATTGTTCACATAGGGCCAAATATTCAGGAGAGTCAGAAAAAGTGCTTGTAGAGGCACCCCTTCGCAGTTTGGCACCGGTTCCAACTTCACTCTCATAACCACCTTTGTGAGCCCCAAACACCTTATCCAGTACAGGTGTCACATCTCTGGGGTCCTTGGAGGTCTTAACATGTTCAATTGCAAGTTGGCAAACTGCCTCCTGCGTTAGAAGACAAATTATATTTAAGTGTTCATAAACTCTGATGAATCAAACTCAATCTGTCCACACTGATGAAAACCAATAGACAAGCACAATCCACACTGATGAAACCCAATAGACAAGCACAACCCACAATGATCAAACACTGATGAAACACCAATGAATTCATAAAGTACTTGATAACTTACACATAGTTCTGTTATTGCTTCATCTGGATAAGTCTCATCCTTCTGATGAGCTTTGAGGTACGCTATCAAGAAGACGTAGTTGTTGGGATCATTTGTACAATGTAAATTATTTAAAATAACGATCAAGTATTGTAGGTTGAAAGTGAAAAATCAATGACAGGCAAAATACTAAAAACATATAATTACTTGTTCTTCTAAGAATCGACTGAGGGACTTCGACCCAAGTGTATCCATCGACTTCATCTCCTATTCATTCACCTTATTCTTCACATTAATTTTTGCTTCCTCAATCTTTTCCCAATATGCAACGAGCTTATCCTAGTCTTTTGGAGTCATATCAGATATGGGACAAGTTTTAAGCTGCTCTATAGTCTTCTCATCATAATGTTCTTTCTTATATGATACATGGTTGTCTCTTATGATTTTCTGAAGCACTGGCTAGATTGCACGTGCTGGTGGAGCCCGTGCTGGTGGAGCCGGGACAGGTGTTGCCTGGGCTAGAGGAGCACATGGACCTTTATGCCTTCCAAATATAGGTGGTGATGACTCAATGATATCTCCCTTAGGTGGCATACTTACCCTGTAAAATAAAAGAAATGGGGATTGTCAGCTCTGTAAAAAAAATAAATGAAATTACCAGTTATGTACAAAACAATTACATTGGTAAACCATCAAACCTACATTATGTTACATTCAACTCTACATTAATAATCCTTAATCCAAGGCCTAGGTCACTACACACCCACAAATTAAATGAGAACATAAAACAGTATAGAGTTAAGATAAACTTAACCTTGAAGGCACGATACGAAAGAAAAGTTCACACAAGCTGAAACAGTAAAGAACAAAACAAAACATGAGCAAATTACCGAGAGAGAGAGAGAGAGAGAGAGAGAGAGAGAGAGAGTTGCAGATGAAAACCCAAATTAGATCCACTCTTAAGTAGTCTTAAGTGGTTTCAGATTTAAAATTCATGTATGCCTCCTATTCTTCTAAGAAATAACAAACATTCACCGACAATGTTTTGGCACTTTGGAAGTACTAAAATTATATTTAAAGTTAAAAATGTGAAAATCGAATAAAAAGAACAATATAATACTTCATTTCTTGGCAAATGTCTTTTAGAGTTGAACCTTTGTGTAGTTGGCACCAATTTTACTCTGCAATACTCCTGAATAATCCTGAATATTGACTTTATAAACACTGGACAATTAAGTAATCATGAGAGCATATAATAGAGAGACACAGATTTTGAGCGAGAGAGAGAGAGAGTCTGATAGAGATATGGAGAAAACTGAGAGATAGAGAGAAAACCGAGAGAGGGACATATAGAGACAGATTTTGAGAGAGAGACAGAGAGACAGAGACAGAGACAGAGAGAAAACTGGCTGAAGTATTGTCTGTACACTGATGTTGTGAACAAACAGAATAAGATAAATCAAGAAACCATGGACACTCAACAGAAACCCTTTCACATCATCCCCTGGTTCTTTCTGTCCAGATATTTCGCACTTTCAGCAGTACCATTTCAAGCAAAAATTGCAGAGATTTCAATGCACGAAGCTGCGGAAACCATTCAAGCAGCACACAAGAGAGAGATGGAGAGAGAGGGAGATAGAGATACCTGCTTCAAAATCAAAATTACTATCTAAGAACCGAGAGAGAACTACATGCAACGCCGAGGGGGAAGGGCCTTCCGTCGATGGCGACGAGATCGGAGGAGGTTGGCAGCGATAAGGCGGACAAAGCATTGAGAAGGCCACTGGAATGTGCCCGGAGATTCGAAGCAATGGGTTTTCGAAGAGCAAAGGTTTTTGAAGAGCGAAGCTGTTCAAAGGTTTTCGACCGGAGGAGAACGCATGCCAAAATGGAGCGAAGGGTTTCGAAAGCTTTGAGCAAGACGGAAGAGGACGGTGCATTCAGGAGTTAAGAAAATTTTGTCCATTTTCAAGGCAAGAGCCAAAATAAATGTTACATAGTATAATGGTATGAAAATAACCTCCGTTGGACAAATGGTGATGTGGCCATACGTTTTGGACTAAATGTCACTCCCATTTGTCTACAAGCGGGGGTTAATAAACCTATTGAATCGGTCGGCAGACGGCCCAGATCCGCCAGCCAATTGTCATTCCGCCGGCAGATCCATCCGCGGAATGAGGTTTTTTAGAAGTGCATTTTGGCTTTCGTTTGTCTCCAAAGGGTTGAATCACCATTTTCGGGTTTTATGGAGATTTGAAAAGGTGATTCTACACAATTTGGATCTCATAACTTGGGCCCACAAGGAGTCCTTTTCATGGGCCAGTAAAAGATGGTCTGAAATCTGTCTATTTTTTATGAAAGCCATCTGAGTTGAGCCTACTATGTCTGGAATTACTTTTTTTAACCTGTTTGCTAATTTTTTTGAAAAGATTCTATATGCAAGCAACGTTGTATATAACTGATATCCGAAGTACTTGAACATTTAAGCATTTTGTGATTTCAGAATAAATGTAATTTATGTTTTATTTAACTCTTCCTCCAATATTCTAGACCTAAACAAAACCTCAATGTTTTCCGTGAGATCTTCTTTAATTAAATTCTAGTGGTGCCTAAGAAATATTGGATGATAACCATCCGAACCAAAAGATGGAAAGGCTCCATTGTGAATAGAGCATTTCGAACTTCTTGTTGAGTGATGGGTTTTCTAGCTCTAATAAGTGTTCTACGAATAATGTACATTGTGGGCTGAAAGTTGATGGATCAGCCAAGGAGGGATCCATAGAGTAGATCTCCTAAAAATAGTCTTTTGCTGCCTTTCTGATATATCTCTCCCATTCTATAATTTTGTTGTTTTGGAGCCTATTTTCTTTAATACCATTTGTATTTTTTCCGACCTCAGCAAAACTATGGAAAAATTTAGTGTTTTCTTCCCCATATTTTATGTAATATTGCCTAGCTCTTTGATATTCATCTGTATACTGTATTTGTAGTAGACACATAAGCTCATATTGGAGTTTATCCTCTTCTTGTAACAACCGCTGCTCATATGAAGTTTAGATTAGACTATCCTGAAATTGGAAAATCTTATTTTAGATATTCCAAAGTTCTATGAGGAAATTGCAAAAATTGATTGTGTTATGTATAGTTAATCATTTAGCAATCTCCTTTAATCTTTTGGGCAGCAGTTCTGGGGGTGTTGTCGCTTTACGTGGGTGTGTAATAGAGGCCCAGCTCTCAACTGCAGTGGCATCAGAATCTTGTGATTCCATCCACATTGCCTGGTATTTACAGAGTTTTGGCCTACTAATTTTCTGTCGAAGGCAAATTTTGATTGGTGCATGATCCGGCCTAAGTTTCGTGACGACTGATACATTGCTATTCGGGAGTAGGCGTAGCTATTCATTGTTAAACAATACCCTATTGATTAGTCAAATCCATGACGGTTCTTTTGTATTTTCATTGTTTTCAGACTAAGTTTGGATAGTTTGAGCCCATTTTCCCTTTCTAATGCAAAATATTCAATAAACATTCCCAAAGAGCGAAGATAGAATAAATTTGGCTAAAAGAGCCAAAAACCAAACAATTTTGTCTTAAGTTCCAACCAAAACAGCGAGTCAGTACCACACGACTTCACATAGCAGAGTGGTAGTGTCACATATAGCATTCCGACAGGCTGGAAAGAGAATTCGTGCCACAGCACAGATAACGCGCCCCACAAAGCGACAAGCAAAGGGCAGAAGTGTCAGAATTTAAAAAAGAGGCGAGCTCATGCCTCCATCTAAGGCACTTACCTCAGATGGGCCTCAAATACTGTTAAGAGATTTAGTCCCACATTAAATAAAAGTTGGAAGAATCAAGGGTGAAAAAGAGTAGACACATCTCCATTGTAATGAGGCCCAAAGCGGATAATATCATTACAATGTGGAGATGTCGGTCCGTAGAGCTAAACAAGAATTTTTACATGGTATTAGAACGGGTGCTCACACGTGGGCCTCCACCCAAGTTGTCCACGTGTAGGAGTCCAGACGAAGGCCCACACATGCGGGGGAGTGTTAAAGTATAGTCCCACATAGATAAGCAAGTAGAAAAAATCTTGTCTTATTAGTTTGTTCAAACACCACGAATTCCTTCTCCTTGAACCTGTTCTGATACCATGTAAAAATTCTTGATGGGCCCTACAAACCCACATTTCCACATTGTAATGATACTGCCCGCTTTGGGCCCAAGCCTGCACGATTTTGGTAATTGGTTTTACTCCAAAATGCCTCATTACAATGTGGAGATGTTGACTCATCGGGCCCATCATGAATTTTGACATAGTATCAAAGCCACTTTCCATGTGAGGGCCAGAACCTCCCTATTTTTCTGTGGGTTTGACCCATTTTGTTTGTGGGATCAAGAAGGCGAAAACCAAATCTGTTTGTTGGATTCAAAACACAAGTAGAAAAATGGGCCTACCCGACGGTCTAGGATCAAAACCGTCGTGTATTAACTGCATAGACGGCGGTCCGGTCTGAAACAGTGGGTCCGGGTCGCTTCAAAGGAATAATGGGCCTACCCGACGGTCTTTACGTCGTGCTATTGTGGTTTTTCTATTACGACGGTTTTTGCCCCTCATGTTGTGAAACCTTATAACTTGGGAAAAAAATTTACTTCGGTAACTTTTATTTCATCGGTCGTCGTCTTCGCCTAACCTAGCTAGCATCTCTCCACCGGCCGGGTAAGAAAATACCTTTCTTCGTCTTCGCCGAGGGCGGTGTCCGACGGCCAGAGGCTGCTTCCGACGGCCAACTCGTGATTCCGACGGCGAAGTCGTGATTCCGACGGCCAACTCGTGATTCCGACGGCCAACTCGTGATTCCGACGGCCAACTCGTGATTCCGACAATCAACTCGTGATTCCGACGGCCAACTCGTGATTCCGACGGCAAGCGGCTGATTCCGACGGCGAACAGCTGATTCCAACGGCCAACGCCTGAGTCCGACGGCCAACACCTGATTCCGACAGCAAACGTCAGATTCCAACGGGAAACGGCGGAACCCCCTTGTGGAACAGCCCCAGATAGCTTCCCGAGTTGATTAGTGAGGTAAATATTTGTTAATTTTATTTATTTGCAATGATACCTCTGCAAGTTTTCTGAAGATTATTAGCGATTCACGTTGTTTATGGTGTATTTATCTCCATCGGACGGTGAAAAGTGGTGTGTTTTGGCGTAGGGAGTAATAAGAGATGTAGAACTGTTATCATTGTTGTTAATTGTGCGATTTCTGTTGCATTTGCTTACAATTGAATTTCCTAATGTATGAGGTAGAAGATCATATACTAATTATAATGCGTGAGAGTTATAAATTAAAAAAAAGTATAAAAACGTGTATGTTTTATGTTTCATATAATCATCATTAATTTTGTGTGGCAGCTTCTCTATGTGGGTGTCAAATTCACTTGAAAATTCAAACCTTATCTGTTTCATTTATTCCTGTTGTCTCACCCAACTGCCAAACCTCTATTGTTTCGGATTTAGACAGCAATTTACGATGCATGGGGTCCCCTACACGATCACATCTTCTTTGAGATCTAAGAAATAATTTAAAGAAACTTTAGAGGTTAGTTTTAAAATTAGTCCTCACTCTTAGCTCACTTTAACTAGTTCAATTTTTAAGCAGCCATATATGGAGGACAAAAGGGTGAAAACAAAAGAACCCATGCTCTGACTCAATGATTCTTGTTCAACTTTGTCCTTCTTTTTATAAGATATTAGATTAAATTCCAAAGACAATGACCTCATTTATAAGATATTACATCAATTGAATTTCATGTGAAATCTTAGGTTACATGTCTCCGCCCAGCAAGATATTGCTGGCTGTGAAACCCCTAGGGGAAACAATGAACTGAATAGTGTCCAAGGTCACATCGACTATTAATTAACAATGACTAGGGTCGAATGAGATCCCGAAAGTTAATTTGTCAAGGCTGCTGTTGGGCACGTACTCAAAGGCTCCAGCAGCTTCTCCTACTCTTCAATGCAGCATCCCAACAATCTTACCAGATTTCTGTGCTGGGATTTGGCAACCAAAACAACTTCATTCCTTAGCTCTGATATCCCTTGGGTTGAACTAGTTTGGAGCCTTTTAACTGGTATTTCCTGTCCGTCTAGCAGTTTCCCTATAATGAAGGTATCACACATTGGAATTACATAAACTATAATATAATGAATTTGTAAATGGTTCAAGCATGTGACTGTTGAAGGCGAATTACATTTGGCCTTAAAAACTATAGCTTCAGTCATACTTCGTTAATGAAAATCGATCCGATTACATGATGATTTCTTGAGTTAGAATAGGGTGACAGTAGCGATAGTCGTAAACAAAGAGACAGGTAGAGGGACATAGTTATGTATAGGATGTAATTGTTTGAACTTTTAATCTTGTAAAAAATACTCATCATCCATTTCATGTCTTCTGTAGTCGCTCTTTGACAACTCCCATCGAGATGGACTACTTCAGTGACAAGAAATGGATGTACGAGTTTAGAACCAAGCCTGCTCGCTGCCATCCAGACTTCATGGGTGGAATCGATTACTTCATCGAGTATGCTAAACAACAACTTGGGTTTCAAGGAAACAGTCCAATGCGGTGTCCATGTGCCAAATGCGAGAACAGACATTTCCTCGTGTGCAATACAATCAAGTTCCATATAATATTAGAAGGTTTTGCCCCACTGTACAACACGTGGTACTACCACGGGGAATGACCGGGAAATGAACGAGAATACGTCCAAGTGGAGACGAGACATGGCGAAGAAATGAGAATGATGTTAGATGATGCATTTATGCAAGAAGTTGGAGATGACAGTACAATTCCTATAGGTGATATCCCAGAATTGCGTAGATTCGAACAATAAGGTAAAGAAACCACTATATGCTGGGTGTGAGAAATATTCTACATTGTCCTTTATGGTCCACTTATTTCAGTTGAAGTGTTTGAACAAATGGACAAACAAGTCTTTCTCGGATGTGATATCCCTTATCAAGGACGCTCTTCCTGCAGATAATTCTCTCCCACAAAACTGGTATGAGTCAAAGAAATTGATGGCTGACTTGGGGATGGATTATGTAAAAATTCATGCATGCCCAAATGATTGTGTCTTATTCAGGAATGAATACAAGGATCTGGATAGTTGCCCAAGATGTGGGTCGTCAAGATGGTCAGATAAAAAGAAACCGACAGATCAGAAAAATTGCAAGCCAGCTAAAATCTTACGACATTTTCCTTTGGTACCGAGACTGCAGAGGATCTTTATGTCAAGGAAAACTGCGGAAATGATGTCGTGGCATGGAACTACTCCTGCAACTGAAGAAGGGAAGATGATTCACCCGAGAGATTCTGTTGCATGGAAGCACTTCAACTCCGCACACCCGACTTTCAGTTCTGATCCACGGAACGTTCGTCTTGGTCTTGCGAGTGACGGTTTCAGCCCTTTTAAAATTGGGATTGGGTCTAGCCATAGTACATGGCCGGTAATCATCACTGTATACAACCTGCCCCCTTGGTTGGCAATGAAACAAAGCTATTTCATTATGAGTCTTCTAATTGATGGACCCAAATCGCCTGGAAATGATATCGATGTGTACTTGTAGCCCTTAATCAATGAGTTGATGGTGTTGTGGGAATCGGGCGTGAAGACTTATGATGCGCATACCGGGTCTACTTTTCAGATGCGTGCAGCGGTGATGTGGACTATATCAGACTTTCCTGCATATGGGATGTTATCTGGTTGGAGTACTAAGGGGTACAAGGCTTGTCCTTCATGTAATGTGAATACTAGTTCGATGTATCTGCCCCATAGCCGTAAATGTGTGTATATGAGGCACCGAAGGTTCTTACCGGAAAATCACCCATGGCGAGGAGATAAAAAATCTTTCGATGGGACAGATGAACGTGATACTTCTCCTCCAAGCATTTCAGGCCTTGATATCTTAAGTATATGGGAAGGTCACGAAAATGTTGCTTTCGGTAAGAAACAAGGTAAAGGTCATCATTTACCAGAAGGGTGGAAGAAGAAGAGCATTTTTTTTAAACTCCCATACTAGAGGACTTTATTGATACGTCACAATTTAGATGTCATGCACGTCGAGAAGAACGTCTGTGAGAGTATATTGAGTACCATATTACAGAAAGATTGCAAATCAAAGGACAACATAAAGTCCCGGTTAGATCTACAATGGCTAAATATACGTAAACCACTCCACCCAAAACCTTCACGTAAAATAGCTGGGAAAGTTATCATTCCTCATGCCTCGTACAATATGACCAGGGAAGAAAAGACGAGGTTCTTCAGTGTTCTGAGACATTTGAAACTCCCTTCTAGGTTCTCTTCGAACATTTCTACCCAAGTTCAAGTCCAACAAAGGAAAATCATGGGGCTGAAGAGTCATGACTATCATGTTCTTATGCAACAACTCCTCCCGTTGGCCTTGAGGAAATCAATTACTAGGCATGTCTGCAAAGTCATAAATGAATATTGTTCATTCTTCAGAGAGTTATGTGCTAAGGTGCTAGATCTGAACAAAATTGAAAAGTTTGAAGCAACCCTCCCGTTTATCTTATGTAAGCTTGAAAGAATTTTTCCGCCAGCATTTTTCGATGTTATGATCCACCTGACACTTCATTTACCCACTGAGGCAAGATTAGCAGGTCCGGTGCAGTATAGGTAGATGTACCCAATCGAGCGATATTTGTTGACGTTGAAGAATTATGTACGTAACAAAAACCGGCCCGAGGGATCTATTGCAGAAGGGTATTTAATGGAGGAAGCAACTACTTTTTGTGCTCGGTACGTTGAGGGAATTGAGACAAAGTTGACGAGACCAGTACGATATGAAGAAGGTCCTCTGGGGGCGGCTCATTCTTATTACCTTACAAGTGAGGAGGCGTATAGGATCCATCGGTTTGTACTGTTTAACAGTCCACAAACTCAGCAGTCCATAATGTACGTATTAAACCATCCATTTTCAATTCGTCGTATTAAAGCATCCATAAGGTACGTATTAAACCTTCCATTTGAACTGCGTTTAGGAAACACAAAGATTACTTGAGACAGTTGCATCCTCGTTGGACTGAATATAAAATACAAACTGAGCAGCACAACCAATTTGTGCAGTGGTTTCAAACAAATGTAAGTTAGTTTCTTTGCAATTACTCTATCAGTTTTCACCGCCTGCTAAGTCATTATTGACCTTCTGGGGTTTAAATGTGAAATGTAGGTGACAATTCTTTCAGCTGACCAGGAGGAAGATGTCCATGTATTAATGTCCCTTGCGCGCTCCCCCGATCGCGAAGCTAAATAATACAATGGGTTCTTTCATAATGGATACAAATTTGAGACGGAGTCTGTTGATCTGTCACGGATTTCTCAAAATAGTGGCATTGCAACAGTAGGAGAAGGCGAAGATATTTTTTATGGGGTCCTACAATCCGTTATCGAGGTGTGCATGGGAACATGGACACCAATCTGCTTGTTTAAGTGTCTCTGGTATGACACGAAGGAGGGTACTGGTCGTAAATTCGATGAATATGATTTCCCATTAATTAATACGACGAGGCAAAGTTACGAAGATGAACCCTACATTTTTCCATCGCAAGCACAACAAGTACTTTATTGTCAAGACCCTATTGACCCAAATTGGAGTGTCATCTGTCATTGGAAACCAAGGGCGACTTACGTTGATATCCCAGTGGGTAGTGTGCCTTTAGGCATAGAATGCGATGAAACTTTGTTGTTGGCACAAGATCCAGGGATGGGACAAATGGATGTGTGCAATACGGAATATGAGGATTTGTGGGTGCGTACAAAACTTAGGCCAAGCGAAAGGGTTGACGCGGCTGATTTAGATGTAACGTAATGTATGTCAGGTTATTTGTACGTCGTATCAATGTTTGTTATACCTGTACATTTTTGGATATGTATTGTAATAAATGTAACAACTATTTTAATTGAATGTTGCAGGAGATACAAAATGAAGGGCAAAAAACCCATCGAGACTCCACCTACGAGTCAATACGTTCGGTTGCGACGTGGTCCTCCGCCGGACTCGACCGAACCGCCATGTAGGATTTTAACTGTAATTTTGAATATGTTGGAATTTGATTTAATCTACTATCTATGTATTGATCCAACAACTAATTATCCAGCTCCTGTAGACATTCGAGTTCTATTTCCGGAGTACACTTCTCCTTCAACCGACAGTTCAGGTAAGAAGCAATCGTGCAATTTAGACTGCTTCATAATGACGTCAAATTCAATACTAATATCTAGTATATAACATATTGTGGTATTGTAATATACTAGGGACATCTGGTCATGCCACTGCATTGGGTTCAGAGACCCAACCCCCTATAGAAGATGAAGCCATGGAACGAATGTCATGCGATGGTGAAGATGATGAGACTCAAAATCCGGATGAAGACATTGAGGAACGGGCGGGAGAAGATGACAGGGAGGTAGTTTTGGAATCCGAACTACCCGAGGAACCCATCAGCAGGAGGGCTAGGGGCCCAATTAGGGCATCTTCATGTATGCCTGCAGAAGGTGTGTGGAAGGTAACCATTAAGAATGGGCAGATGACCACGAAATATCAGAGCTATTTGTCCAAGTTGATGGGCACTTATGCCAGGGCTGAGACGTGTTTCCCCCCCCCACCTATAGTGGCGAGACTACGACGCCAAGGAATTTTCTACGTGGTTCGAACATATCAATGTAAGCATTTTTTTTTACCTCAGAACTATTTATTTTTTTTGGGATACTCATTCAAGATTTGTGTTTCGCAGGAAAAGTACAAATTCATTGGTGAAAATGGGGAGGAGGTGACTCGGCGTGTCACTATGACAGCCATAAAGCCGGTTCTGCAAAAAATAATCAGAGATAACTAGGCGTCTTTTAAGAAGGCGCACTACGATGGAAAGTATGAAGAGGAACTACGAGAAAATCCGATTTCCACTATCAGTCAAGAAGCATGGGATAAACTTGTTACTTATTGGAATGCTAAAGCGATGGTGGAGATGTCCAAACGGAACAAGGTAAATAGGACACGAATGAGATCGACGCACACTCTTGGGGTAAAGTCGCTAAGTCGTTTTTATGAGGAGGAGGTAAGCCATTAAGTGTCACATTTTTTTCCTATGTGCATATCTGATTGAATTTTACTAGTGTTCGACTGAAATTGGTTTTAATTCAGCAAGCCAAAAGAAGGATGAATTCAGCTACGTGAGTCTTACCTCCTAGCTCATAAGAGGAAAGATATGCGCAAGTAATTATTCAATTCATATGCATAAGACGTGGAGCCCTACCTCCTAACAGAATTGGGTTTTTCTTATACTAAGAAATGTTTCTTTGCAGACCCAGGTAGAGACGGTTGCAATTGAACAAGAAGTACACCGGTCCAAGGATCCAGCAGAAGTAATACCTGTGTTGGACAAGGTGTTTGGGGGACACCACGGTGGTTATGAGCGAGGGTTTGGGCCTGGTGCGCCCCCACGGAGAGGTGTGTCTGCGTCTACTGTTATTAACACCATTGAGATTGCCATTCTCAGAGCAGAGTTGGAAGCAGAAAAGCGAGATAAGGAGATCTTGAGAGAAACATTGCAGAGTGAAAAGGAAGACAAAGATAAAATGAAAGAAGAGATGGAAGTAATGAAGCAACAAATGCTGGCAATAATGCAATGGCAAAAATCTCAAGAGTCGAGTCCAGGTTTGAGATGTTCACATCTACAACTTCAGTTGAATTAAATTTATTACTTCCCTCACTAATTTCGGATTACATGCTATTTTAACTGGTTCATCTGTTCAACGCCGCCGTGGTAGCAAAAACATGACCTGTTAGTAGAACAGGTAATGTAGAATCATTTCTTCGCCTTGAGTTGTAAGTGATGAGCTGATTGGGTCCTCTTCTATAATTGTTACAAGTGGTGATGCATATCTGCTGAGTCCTGATGTTAAATTTGTTGAAACTAATTGCAGATGTAAGCATTCTCGTAGCTTCAAAGCAGTTGGGGACTTTCTGTCTGGCAATCTGTGGTCTAAGTCCTGATGTGTAAGGGTATTTAAAATGAATTTTTCAAGGTACTGTCATAATTTTCTTTCTTGTTATAGAGAGGCTGAAAGATTGCTATGTTTGCAATCATTTTCTGCAGAATTATTTGGGTTCTTAATATGTTTCAAGCACAATACATTTCTGCATCGCAGCCCAAATTCCCAGACCATAGATGAGGTTCAACCAATAATGCCTACATTTGCGCTACCACAATTTGCAATGATTGTGCCTCAGTACTGATTTGAGTCTAATATCTGAGACATGTAATGGTTTGCCACTTCAAACCACCATCAGATGCCAGTTTAGGTTGTGGAGATGAGTGTTTCAACAGAATGCTTAACATAGAATGTGTTCAAGGAAACTGTCCTTGTGGGGATCTTTGTTCAAATCAACAGGTTAATGATCTGCTCAGTATACTTGATTTAACAAAATTATCGATCAATAGCTGTTTTTGTTAAATATGTTGGTGCACTTACTACATGCTCTGTCCTTGTGGAATCTTATGATTACGATCTCGCATTTTAGGCTTTCTTGTGTAATATCATTTTAGGCATTTATTTGCAAATGGACAATCCCTTTTTATTACTTACGTAATAAATACAGAGTAGAGCATGGAGCTTTGAAACTCTCCCATTTTAGGCTTTCCCTCCTTTGATGGGGTAGCCCTTGTAACTGCTATCTTATATTAAATTCTTATTCTCTATTTTCTAGAAATATTTTTTTGTTGTTTTCTGAGGCTCTGCGAGGTTCTTGCGTACTTATCTTGTTGACCAAATGGTTTTTTATTTTTTTTATGATTCCATCAGGTTCTTGATCTGCATAATTATGAAGATCGCCAAAGAGATTATGGTTCTAGAGGTCAAGAAGATGGAAAACTCAACTTTCAAACATTAGAAGACTCATGTGGATTTGAATGAGGTTTTAAAACTCAACTTTCAAACATTAGAAGACTCATGTGGATTTGAATGAGGTTTTTTTGCTTTATGTAAATGAAGGACAGGGGACAGAGTACCAGAGAGGTGGTGGCAGTGGGAGTGAGGCAATTATGTTGAATGTAAACTGTTCCACATGTCATTGTTATGTTGGACTTACAACATCATTTGTTTGTTTGAGTGGCGATTATGTTATTTGTACACGACGTTTATGCATGTTATTTGTAAATGAGGTTTTTGTTGATTTCAAGTTTATGCTGATATGAAGTTCATACAGGTTGAATGTAAACTCTCTTAATAGAGCACGGCCAAAACAGAAAATGTAAAAAAAAAAAAAAAAAAAGAGGCCGACGGTCCAACAACCGTTAGCACAAAAAAGACAACAAAAGCCACGACGGCAAATACCCGTCGCCCACAAAATAAAGAGAACAGGCCGACGACAAAAACCCGTCGGCTCCTGAGAAACCGTCCAACACGACGGTATACAACCGTCGGCCACAAACACGAAGTAAAAAACTGCTGGTCGGAATGAGACTGTCGGTTTAAATGAGCGACGCTACATAACAGTCAGCCAAAGGAAGAAAGAAACAATAGACCACCTAGACGACGGTTGTATACCGTCGGCCAACAAATTGATTCCTGCCGACGGATTAAACCCGTTGGGCGTAACTTACTTAGCCAAAAGCCGACGGCATTCGAACGTCGGGCAAGTCTTCCGTAAATTAGACTTACGCGACTTTACAACCCCGTCGGGCATTTGAACGGTGATTACTTCCTCTTGCCGACGGGGATTTGCAGTCGCCCTTATTGAGTCTACCCGACGGGTGTCTGCCGTCAATCCACGTTTTACTTTTTATGCACGACGGATGTTTTTTATTGGCCCTTAATGCTTGCTTGACGAGAAAGACCCGTCGCGAATAAAACGTCGTGTTAACTGTTGCATTAATCGACGAGGAATAAACGTCGGCTATTCTTTCCTTAGCGACGGTGTTGTCTCGTCGGGACAATTAGTTTTAGGCGACAGTGTTATTCCGTTGGTTAGTGATTTGTTTTTTATGGGTTTTGACCGCCGTGTTTGTGCGATGTTCGGGCCGACTGTTATTAGCCGTCGTTATGGTCTTTTTGTGGGCGACGGTGGTTTACCGTCGTTCTTTGCTTTGGCCGACACGGTTCATACGCGACGATTGTTTCGCGTCGTGAGATTTTAACTCGACGGTGATGTCTTCCTATCCGGCGGTGTTTAACCACCGGGTATGTTCATTTTTTCACCTGTGAAAGATGAGGTCCAGTTTGTCTCGTCTTAGGCCAATTGAAACCTGGCATGGACGTGAGGGGGAGTGTTAAGAGAATTAGTCCCAGATTGAATAAAAGCGGGATGAATCATGGGTTTAAAAGAGTAGGTACTCATCTCCTTTGTAATGAGGTTTTATAGGATAAAACCTATTAGTAAAACCCTGCATACTTGGGCCCAAAGCAGACAGTATCATTACAATGTGGAGATGTGATTCCGAGGTCCCATCAAGAATTTTTACATGGTATCAGAGCGGGTGCTCGTACGTGGGCCTCTACCCAAGTTGTCCACGTGTAGGATTCCGAACGAAGGCCCACGCTGTGAGTGTTAAAGTATAGTCCCACATAGATAAACGAGTAGAAAAGATCTTGTCTTATTAGTTGGAAAAAAAAACTTCCTAACTTCGGCTAGTCATTTTGAATAGACCTCGTCCCAACTTTACAAATACCTTGAATACCTTGTGGAATGAGCCCTTGCCTCATTACGTCGGTGTTGGTCCGCACATGCCACACGGGCGGGAGAATTAACCTAAGGCCACAACTCATAAATCCGACGCATGTGGCGCCGCACTCCAAAATGGGGAAACAGTTAAAGTTCACCCACTGCTGTCTATAAATAGAAGACGAACGGAAACTTGGAAAGGAGTTCAAAGAGAGGAGAAAAGCTTGGCAGTTAAGAGTGTTTGAGCATTCAGACAATGTAGAGAGATTTCAAGTTGGGAGTGACCAGGCTGGTGTGAGGAGTTTGAGTAATCTCCGAGGGCTGGTGTGATAAGTCCAAGGGAACTCTTTCGAGTGAAGGATTCTTTGGAGTGTCTATTTAGAAGCCACTAAGGGAAGAATGGAAATCAGTGCCTTGCAAGGGAAGGAGAGATCCTGAGATTTTTTAGTCATGCCTTGGGGAAACTATCTTCCTTCACTGTTTTAATTTTATTAAACTTTCGTATCTATTTTTTTAGACATGGATCTGATGATTGTAACGAGGGATTTGTCCCATTTTATCTTAATGTCCAGCTAAACACCCCTCGCGAGTTGTGGATCTATTTGTGCTTATACATCTTTAGTTCGATTGTCCTCTGTTCAAGCATTAGAATGTCACTGCAAGTGTAGCTAGTGTTGCACTTCATGAGCACATGGGTGACTAATCACCACCCGAGTGTTATCAAGGAACTACTCTTAATCTCGACGGAGTCAAGGGCAGTAGACAGACATTAGCTAGCGTAAATCCCTTTATCCTAATGGTGGGGAAGGAGGATCAGTGGGTATACCACTTGTGAGTTGCTACCTTACGTCGTTCGTAGGGCTGAGTGCAAAGGGTGGGGTATCCAAACTCTCAGGGCATTATAAGACACCTGAGATAAGAAAGAAGACACGATTGTAACGTGAGCCACAGCAAATTACACGTATGTTTACCCCAAGATCCCCTAGTGATTGGAACCCACTTGAGCAGTAACCGAAGTAAAGATGTATAGCACGTAGATACACACCCCTCTTGCTTCAGGAATTAATACTCCTACCTTTTCTCTCTTTGTTCTCTTAGTTAGCAAATATTCAGAGAGGAACTAACAACTCTTTCTCAAATTATTTGTGTTCTAGATAGAGGAATTAGGGGTAAGTTCAGTGGTTCATTCGATTCCTCATGGGATTGACCCAATCTTACTGGAAATTTATTACTTGACGATGCGTGCACTTGTGCAGCTAGGGCAATTCTGATATTTCTGATATTTTGACATTATTATTGCAGCGAGGTTTAAGCTTAATTGCTCCACCGTGCACCCCAGTCACTAATTTTGGTGGCGAAGACTCTATGCCGGCCCACTCGCTCATTAAACCATGTGTGGAGGGGGCTTCTGGCCCCTATATGAATCCAACCTCCTAGATCTATAAAATAATTTAAGGCATTATTTTGTTTATAGATTGGTGAGGATGAAGATTTTTCATCCGCATTGACCGTTGCATTAAGGTCTCCAACTAGGGGCCAATGGCTAGCGGAGACTGTGTTATATGAGTTAATGTCTAAATACTAGTTTGCCACCTAGGGTGATCTGGTGGTAAATAAATAAAGCCTATCCAAACAGAGCCATTGGGTGTTTATACACAACCAACTATACCAAAGTCCATGTGACTTAGTAGACTAACAACTAATTTATCATTCCACTTCAGACATAATCCCCACTGAGTTCACACGAAGGTACCGTGTAACTGTTGGAGTTCTAAGTCTGGACCCATCTCGCTAATTTTGTATATTCCCGATTGTCAAACTTTAGTTTCACTAAGGAATATGATATCTGGCCTATGGTTTCCAACATAAATTTTCATGGTATGGTAAGCCGAGATATGTTTGATACCCCGGAAATTCCAAAGAAATATATTTTCCATAAATAAAAAAACAATTGGTGGGTCCACTTACCCGGTAATGGCTGGTCAATGTGTCCGATAGCGTTGAGCCGTGGGGCCTTGAGAATGAGCATGCCCTTAGGTAGAATTTGTCGAACCGCAGCCCGCTAACGCCTGTGAGCGTGTGAATTACTGCTGGGTGGATGCTTCGGCCCGACTCAGGTGAGCTAGATTCAGCTCAAATTAGAGCCTGTGATTTGAAAAGGCCAAAAGCTGGGACAGCAACAGGATTTGCAATTTTTTGGAAATTTTTTAGAGCTTGTTGAAATGCTTCTCCATTGGGTATCGTGTTACCGAATGCATACACCTTGCATCGGCTGTTCATAAACTATTGGGGTCAGTTCAGAAACAGCTGGTTTGAGGATAGGTGTCTTCGCAGTATTTGAACCTGATAGAGCCAAGGATAGGTGAAGGTCACAACCAATACCATCCTTCAACATACCCTCGGGATCCGCATGTGTCATTGATTTTAACAGGATTTATAATGTGTACAGGGCCTACTTTGATTATTGTATTAAGAATAATATTATGAGTAACGAGGCTGTACTCACTCTTGAGTACAACCTCTCTAACTGTAGCAATGGGAATTAAAATATTTCTTTTGTGGGTCCCACTGCTACGGGAGGCTGCACTCTATACTCATAGCATTACTCTTGTATTAATGATGACGATGCTGATTTCGACGGACTACCGTGCAAGCATTTGTGTACACTATGCATGGTGTTTGATAATTTTCATCCCGATTCGGAGATCTATTGGATATGTTAGACTCAACTTATGTTTTCCCGCAACATTCTTCAATCAAATGTCCGCAACATTCTTCAGTCAAATGTCCGCAACATTCGATTTTTTTTTTTTTTACCGGGCATGGCACAAACTGTCCATGGTGTCCAACTCTACTCCAGGAATCTCCGGATTACTGTGGCGCCGGCAAAACACGAATACCCATTGGCGGACATTCCGATAACGGGTAAGACAACATCGTCAGAACGTGTGTTGGCGGAGTCTTCAGTAGACAAAAAAACCCGACGCGTGACAAACACACCCATCGCGCAACAAAAACACATGTTGCACTAACAAATCTTCTCAGCTGAGTTGGTCGTCCAACATCGGTGGAATGTTTGAAAAATAAAAAAAAATTAGATTACAGAGATTCCCCGAAGAGAAAAAGAGAATCGAGAATGTTTGAGAAAGAGAAAATTAGATTAGAGCAGAGAGCAAGAACGAGGAGAGAGGAGAGAGAGAGAGAGCAAGAGAGAGAGAGAGAGAGATGAGAGAGAGAGAGAGAGAGAGAGAGGGAGGAGAGACAGGGAGGAGAGAGAGTGAGGGAGCACACCTGTCACCGTATACAAATGAGAGGAGACGAGAGTTTCTAAATCCGGTTTGATGCATGCTGGAAGAAGAGAATCTATAATAATCTTAAACTGCTTCCTTTGTTCAGATATCTCAGATGGTCCAGAAGGTAGAAGACCTTTATTTCTTGGCATATCTGTTGACAAGAATAAATAGTTAAAGATATATGAAAAAATCGTATAAGAGAAAACATTTGAGAAGGAAACATTTAAGCTATTGTTGGAATGTCATTCATTGCCATTGCACAAAAAGCATCTCGAAAACCCACTAAAAACACAGAGGCTCCCATCACCAGCTTTTAATGTAAAGTAAAGGAAACAGATCTGACATGTGGTTAAATTGTTCAAAGCAACATTTGTCCAAATTTTTAGTTATACTGGTAATGATCATATTTTAATCTGTCATGCATAAAAGAGTGTGAGAGAGAGCTAGAGAGATGACACAGATGAGAGTGTGATAAACAAAATGTTTCTCTTAGGAAAAGGACAGACATTTAATTTTTTCACTGTTCATTAATTACATTCAGAAGGAGAGGAACATATCCACAAGTTGTTCCTCTTCCTGGAACATGAAACAGCAACTAGGCCAAAAATGCCGGACATAACTCCAAATAAATGCAATTGAGACCTTCATGTTTGTCCGCCGTAGGTATTTAAAATCCATGCACAACATAAGCCTTTTTCATTATATAACAGCATGAAAGCTTACCCCCAACTTCCCAAAATACATCAAGGAAAACAACTTAACAAGTTAACCATTTGCCAAATCCAAGAAATACTGACTTACAGCTGGAATCCTCAAAGGAACTTATCCACAAGGAACACAGAATTAACTTTTTTGGACAGCCAAAATCAACTGATAACATATTTAACCATTGAAATATACTATTAATGCCTATATAACTACCCTGCAAATCAAAACAATTAGAAAAATCATCTAGTTAGAAAATCCTCCTTAAAAGTTAACACCTCTTACATCCAGCAAGAATACGGGGGTCACCCGGCTAGTGGAAAAAAATCCACACCAGCTGATTTCACAAAATTGCAGAAGTTATTATGCGTTGCTAACCTAACAATATATATGTCCATATTTCTGCAAAAACAATTTGTCAGTTTGCATAATAAATTAACTAAAAAAACATCGTACTGATGGAAACAAACAGAACCAAGTGAGGGAAAAGAGGAAAAATAAAAATAAAAATATTTGGCAAAATGCTCCCATAGCTGAGAAAGATATTCCTTCTTGTGTAGCCACCATCAATTAAAAACTATCCACCAACACAAAAAATTTTAACAAATGCCCATTGGAATTACAAAAATGCAAAAATGTCCTGAACTACTCATCTCAGAAAAGTGAGAAGAAGAACTCATTAAGAGTCTAAAGAGAGGGAAAACAAGATAGGTGACAAGGCTGACTACAACAATCAGCAACTTAAAAATGCAGAAAAAGAGGCTAAGTCTATGACAAAAAGCGGAGACAGCCATGTCAGACAGAGAAAAGGACCAACAGCAAGGTGCTAGAATGTGTCACCACATCTCTAGCCAGTCTGTCTATTAAAGTGCAGCTAACTAATATGTCTAAATCGACCAATGTCCTCAATTTCATCAAAATAAATCATTATGACAGCCAGAAGGCCACCGGGGAAGGACAAGACGGCGAGGGAGGAGACGGGCGCGGGGGAGGGAGGAGACGGGCGCGGGGAGGGAGGAGAGGCGCAGGGAAGGGAGGAGAGGCGCAGGGAAGGGAGGAGACGGAGCAGGAGGAAGCCCATGGGTTTTGTAAAACCAATAAGGTCCAGCTGTCCGCCGACAAACCGGTAGAATCGGCCGATTCTCATTCCGCCGACGGAACCGTCGCCCAAACCCAGTTTTTTACCTGGGTTTTACTCGAGCACGTATTTTGCTCTCTTCTCTTCTACGAGTGTCCTCGTCCATCTGAATAAGATACAGTGTTCGAAGGATTTTATTATGATGACGGGAGGGTATCTATATGGAGAAATACCCCCTCGGCATTTTGAGGACAACTATGGATGGATCAGGAAGTCTTGCATTATGGAGAGCTCTTTGTAGACTCGACGCTATGAACGATGGTGTACCTGGTATTCTTCCAACGAAAATAACCATTAAGGAAGCCTCTAGTTGTGCCATTCCTCCGTCTATGCATTCTTGCAATAGGGTGACTTTCGGTTGATGGTGGAACCCTAAAAGAGGGTAGAACATGAACTGACCTGGGAGGTGGAGCTGGACTTGTGAGGAGGCGTAAAGACGGGCCGGGGTTTCATGTACAACCGAAGATGACGCGACCGCATTTGCTTTTCTGCTACCGGCTTCTATAGGAACTTCGTGCAGACCTTCTATGCATTCCCAGGGGGGAGGGGAGGGACGGAACTCTGGTTTTCCATATTTGGTAGGTAAAGTACTTCTGTTTCTATTTCTGGTAAAGGGGGACAGGAATAGGATTGTTTTGGTATTCAGCAGAAACTATGTCTGAGAGTAAAGAGTCTTCTTGCAAGTGCACGTATCCAGATAGGTGGAGTTCTTAACTCCAAAAGCTGCTTAGGGAGATCCGAGATCGGAAGACAGGGAATGACAACTCTTCGAAAACGATGATGGGGATCAATTTGGGATATTTCAAGAGTGATATTACCGCAAAAAGGGGGTCGGTGGGCGATAAATGGAACAGGGGACACAGAATGTATTTACTCCATTGAATGAGGGTAAGGGAAGATAAGCGGGTGAATCGTGGGATTTTGCGCATGAAATACACTAGTGGTAGTTTGACCATGGCTAGCGGTTGAGTATAAGGGAAGATTGCAATTAAAAGAGTTAAACACCAAATCAAGCGGAATTCGAGCGAGCTATGGCAGATCCCATGCGTCTGGTGAACGATTCATACTGATCTTCGATTACAATAGAAAATGTCCCTATCCGAAATTGACCCCTAGCATCAACCTTCATCATCTCCAGCAAACTGCATTCTAATATACAAGCAGCTAACAAAGTTTTTACTTTTGAATATGAACCTGAATTATCAGCATTGGTAACCAATAGATTTAGAGTGAAAGGAGATCGTAACTAGGAGTGTAAACGGTAGCCAATTATCCGCTCTACCATCTGACTAATTATTAAATTACACAAAATGGTAATAAAATATTATTATTCGTTTACCGTTTTACCGTTTACCATTTTGCCGATTAATAACCGGAACGGAAATGGAAGTAGTTCTTCCGAATGTACCGATTAAACAAGGGTAATATGGTAAATTTATCAATCCTACTAATTTTTATGTTTCAATCTTTTCCTAATTGATTAATTTGCTAATTCTTTTTTATAACAAGTCTACATCCCACACAATGACACAATGGCTTATCATATAAATATAATTATCAAAAAATGTTTTTTACTAATTTGTTTCAATAAATTAAATTGGTGAAACTAGAAAAAGGGTTTAATAATAGTTATAAAAAATTTTTACAAAAATATTCGCCCTTTTTTAATTAATTGTTTATTTTTATTTATATCTATATTTTTTGTTATGTTATGATTTTTATCAGTTATATCATATATCTATATGACACATTGTTAGACATAGCAATATGAATCATGACTCATGAGTTAAGTTCGTCCTATGATTTCATTTTATATCACTAGCGTTTATTATGCAAAAATTAATATTAACTATGTAAATATTTATTAAACTAAACAATGATCTTAAATTTATTGACATAGATTATTATGTTCAAACAAACCCGAAAAATCTATTTTAGTTAAACAATTAGCTCATTAAGCAATAGTCAATATATTTCTACTTCCTCAATTAAATCACATATACATTTAAGCAGCGATCTTTCACAATTATACTTGACAACTAGTACATTAGCTAAAATTACAAATACTATATGTCTATTACTTGTCATTGATTAATTTATTATAATACATATTATTGGAGACTGCATAATACATCAAGAATTTTATATTTTTAAGATTCACCAGATTCATACCACTATATAATATACCCAAAGTGTTAAATTCCAAAATCCCAACAATTAATTTAGTCTATCAATTTAAGTATTACTATTTTCTTAATACCTTGTTTCCTTATCTATAAGTATTTGTTATTGTATTAGTATTTATTATTAACTTAGTCCCTTAACTTTTATATTATTAAACATTTAAATTATTTAAACTTGGTTCTTGACCTTGGACACTTATCCATTAGTTTATGATTCATGGAATCATCACTCAAATCTCAATTTTTCTTTCTCCCATTCATATCCCTTATTTCACTCTTTCAAAGCCCTAACACCTCTCTTTTCCCTTTTCCTCTTCCCACGGTTGGACAACTTCAACGACTCGAAGACTTCGACGACTCCGAAGACTTCGACGACTCAGAAGACTTCAACAACTCGAAAGACTTCGACGACTCGGAAGACTTTGACAACTCGGAAGATTTCGACGATTTGGAGTACTTCGACGCTTTGGAGTACTTTAACGGGCGATTTGGACAAGTTCGACGAGACGGTGGGAGGACTTGACGGGACGATTGGGAGGACTTGACGGACGGTTGGGAGGACTTCGACGGGCGGTTGGGAGGACTTCGACGGACGATTGGGAGGACTTCGACGGACGATTGGGAGGACTTCGACGGACGATTGGGAGGACTTCGACGGACGATTGGGAGGACTTCGACGGACGATTGGGAGGACTTCGACGGACGATTGGGAGGACTTCGACGGACGATTGGGAGGACTTCGACGGACGATTGGGAGGACTTCGGCGGATGATTTGAAGGACTTGACGGACGATTTGGAGGACTTCGACGGGCGGTCGATTCGGAGGACTTCGGCGAAAGATCGGAGGACTTGACAAAGCGACTCGGAAGACTTGACGACTCGAAGACTTCGACAACTCGAAAGACTTGACGACTTCGAAAGACTTCGACGACTTCGGAAGACTTTGACGACTCGGAAGATTTCGACGATTTGGAGTACTTCGACGCTTTGGAGTACTTTAACGGGCGATTTGGACAAGTTCGACAGACGATTCTGAGGACTTGACGGACGATTCGAGACTTGACGGGCGGTGGGAGAGACTTCGACGGACGGTGGGAGACTTCGGCGGACGGTGGGAGGACTTCGTCGGGCGGTGGGAGACTTCGACGGACGGTGGGAGGACTTCGACGGGCGGTTGGGAGGACTTCGACGGACGACGGTGGGAGGACTTCGACGGACGGTGGGAGGACTTCGACGGGCGGTGGGAGGACTTCGACGGGCGGTGGGAGGACTTCGACGGACGGTGGGAGGACTTCACGGGCGATTGGGAGGACTTCGACGGACGGTGGGAGGACTTCGACGGACGGTGGGAGGACTTCGGCGGACGGTGGGAGGACTTGACGGGCGGTTGGGAGGACTTTGACGGACGATTCAAGGACTTGGCGGATGATTTGAAGGACTTGACGGACGATTTGGAGGACTTCGACGGACGATTCGGAGGACTTCGACAGAGGATTCGGAGGACTTCGACAAACGACTCGGAAGACTTCGACGACTCAGAAGACTTCGACAACTCGAAAGACTTCGACGACTCGAAAGACTTCGACGACTCGGAAGACTTTGACGACTCGGAAGATTTCGACGATTTGGAGTACTTCACGCTTTGGAGTACTTTAACGGGCGATTTGGACAAGTTCGATTCGGACGGACGACGGACGATGGGAGGACTTGACGGGCGGTTGGGAGCTGGGAGGAGGACTTCGACGGACGATGGGGAGGACTTCGACGGGCGGTGGGAGGACTTGACGGGCGGATTGGGAGGACTGAGAGGGACTTCGACGGACGATTGGGAGGACTTCGGCGGGACGATTGGGAGGACTTCGACGGGACGATTGGGAGGACTTCGACGACGGACGGTTGGGAGGACTTCGACGGACGATTGGGAGGACTTGACGGACGATTGGGAGGACTTCGACGGACGATTGGGAGGACTTCGGCGGATGATTTGAAGGACTTCGACGGACGATTTGGAGGACTTCGACGGACGATTCGGAGGACTTCGACAGAGGATTCGGAGGACTTCGACAAACGATTTGGAGGACTTCGACGGATGATTCAGAGGCTCCTCTCTTCTCTCTCTCTCGTCGTCTCGTCTTTTCTCGTTTTTTCTCAAATTTCTTCCTCTCTCTGGTTCTTCATTGTTGTTTGTGTCTTTCTTCATTTTTCTCTTTCTTCTTTTCTCTCTCTTATTCCTCTCTCATATTCCTCTCTCTTAATTTTTTATGATTCTCCTCGGTTCGTTTCATTTTTTTCTAGTTTCGAAGTCTCCAATAATCTATTTGTTTCCGGTTATTTCGGATTATTATCCAATTACCATTGGAAATAATGAGAAACGACGAAGCTAAAAGATAACCAGATTTAAACGGAAACAGCAGAGCATTTCGTGTCGGATACGGACCAACGGTACGCTGAAATGCCTCTACCGTTTCATTTATGTACTGGTTACACCCCTAATCATAACAATGTGGAGAGAATTTTCTGCTCATATAAATGCAACTCTTATCTCCTTCTTCCTACTGATAAAACATGATGAGACAAATAAATTTTATGAGACCAATAAATTTTATGAGATATTGGATCAAGGCAATGATAGCCTTTGTGATTGGGATGATATCCCAAAAACACGCAAGGCATCCTTTGGGATTGAATTTTGTGCTTGGTGTGTTTAGATGTGGAAAACAAAGACATCCAAATGCTTTGAGAATATTATAATCAGATGCCTTATTGTAGTTTATTTGATATGGAGATGTTAGATGTAGGGACAACAATTTGAGATAAAAGTTCAAGGCCAATTTATTGGAATAGAAAATAGTACATTAAACAAAATTTGTATTTGAAATGGATGGGTGGCCCAATCGTGCATGCCAGGGAGAGGAAGAATCCTTTCCGGCTACAAGACAATGTGGTGATGATGAACTTTGGAAGACGGATCCCATCTTTAAGGTGCCTCTCAATAAGAACTCGTTCCGTTTGTTGGTCCTTAATAAAAAAGATGTGAATTCAAAATAGGTGTTAGTATTTTTCGTGAATTCAAAATCCGAGACAAGATTTATTTATGAGGTTTGGAACTCAATTCACATTTTTAAGAAGAAAAGAATGAAGTCCAATAGAGCCTTTAAACCGAATAGGGGTTCTGCTTCCATTGCATAGTGTAACATGTTCATCACCTCAAACTGGGGTTTGTTCACCAAGTATGGAGGGGTCGCCAGTGAAGTGATTTATGGCTCTCGAATTCGGGTACTAAGTGCTCGTGCTGGAGTGGGTTGTTATATTTGATCAAGCCGAAAAGGGCACTGTCTCGATGTCTACAACAATAAAAAATCTGGCATTGGTTGTTGTTGGCAGTTTGGAGCCGATTGGGAAGAGTTATTGCGGCCACCACTGTCGTGCGAATTCCATCAAGTACGGTTTTCTTAAAACACTTAGCAAATAAATGTCTACTACTTGATGTTCCTGTTATCCAGGAAATATTTCAATCTTTTGGGAGAACACACACAATAATACATTATCTTCAATCATCTAATACTCCTACTTACCCTTAGGGGATTCATGAAAAATACTAAGTAAATCATTCAATAGATAATGAACAAACAGTAATATCACACACAAACAAACAGTATCATCACATTCAAATAAATAACAACTTCACACACAAACAAACAAATTAATTTATACTTACCCTTTGGGGATTCATATAAATTAATTTGAATATACTAATTAATTATACAACTTGCATTACCCTTTGGGGATTTTGCTCATTATATAATAAAATCAGTAATACAAAATTATTAAAAATAAACACACAAAATTAATTTAATAAATACAATTTGCATTACCCTTTGGGGATTTTGCAAATCATATAATTAAATTAATTTTCACATTTAAATACATAAATACAATTAAAGTAATGCAATAAAATCACAAATAAAGCATCACAAAAAATTAAATAAAATTCGGAATTAAAAAGCACTTGAAAACACATTCTGGCCCAATATATATGTAAAACCTGGTCCGATTCATATTTCTGGGTCCTTACTGGCCCGAACCGCATAAAATCATTCGGTCCCCTGTGGCTCACAATCCAGCCCGCATCCTGCAGCCCACGTACTACAGCATCTCATACTAGTAAGCCCGAGCGAAAGCTGGCCCGCGCGAAAGGCAGGCCTGTTCATGGACTGGCCCTCTTTAAGACAAGCCCTCACTAAGGCCTGCACGATAGCTGCCCCGCAAACAAATTCATGCGCGGAATTAAGCCCCAGCGCGCATAAGAGTTTAGCCCGTCTACAAGGGCAGAAAATACTTCAAAAATAATAGCTAATTTATATTCAAATAAATAGCTAAAAATCCGAAACAATTCGGAAAAATTCATAAAAATATAAATACTAAGAATCTATCTTCATGATACGAGCAGAGGCGTTATCACTTGTATTTGTTAGACTTTAAGTCTAATAAATAACAAAATACATCTTGAAAATAGACATAATATTTTCTATAGGATTCTTACTTGCACAAACATTATACAAATATAATCGAATTGAAATAAGAAAGATAACGGGAGCGTACCTTTCATCTTGGAATAGCAATTGGATTGAAGTAGTGCACAACTGAACCTTTTCGTATATGTTTTTACAAGTGATAAGCTTGTTTCCCTTCAGCAGACTAGGTGTGCATTAAGCCTTAGCCTCACTTGTAAGACCATGGAGGATTTTATAGATTTCAATGGGTACTTCAGAGAGATACAACTCTTGGGAGAGACGCAACCATTGGGAGAGATGCAACCCTTGAGATAGATGCAACTCTTGGGAGAGATGCAACCCTTGGGAGAGACGCAACCCCTGCAAGAGACGCAACCCGTGGGAGAGACGGAACATTTCAATGTACCCCATTATATCTACCTCTACAGGGAGATGTGCTGGCCATTATTCCCTGTACTGAACGTCCAATGACAAAGTATCTAGAAATGGGCCCCACACCCATAAGCCATGGCAATATTTATAAATCAATCTTTGAAACCATATTTCCAACAGGTTTGAACATCTGCGGTATGCAATTTATGGTTTGAGTCCTATGAACATGCTGATGAGTTCTTTTTGCGTCCAACCCTTCACTCAATTGCCGAGTCTTTCAAATTCGGACTGGTAATCACGCAGTGTTCAGTGTGTCAGATGCGAGATAAGGCTTCGTCAAAGTCTTCTGTTTCTGGAGGGACCAAGTGTGTACTGATTTCGTCTTCAAATAATTCCCAAGTGATAGTCGTTTGTTCTTCATTCATGGACTGGCAAAACCATTGCTACCACTGATTTTCGTCGCCTTCAAGCAATTGGAAGCAAGGCAAACTTTTTGCTCGTCAGGAAAATCTTTAAAATCAAAACATTGCTTCGCACGATTCAACCACTCAGACGGATCGTTCCCAAAAAAATTCGGGAAATCAATATTGGTCAGTCGGGATGTTATAAAAGCGTTCTGTGTAGTGTGGACGCTCTGGATGATTACTCTGTTCAGAGAAGTGAGGACGCTGTGGTGGCTCACGATGATGACTATTTGGGCTGATGGAATTCTGGTGAGAGGGATGGGATTCTGCTATCTTTGCATTTGAAGCTTCAAGACTATGCAATTGATCAGCGAGACCGTTTCCATTTTCTGAATCGATTCTTGCATGACTCCCATCGCGTGCTCCAAATTTTCAATCTGTTCTCTGTTGGTACTCATGGCTCCTGATACCAATGATACTTTCAGAAGCATTAATTTATTTCTTGTTCTCGTTAAGGTGAGATCGAAACCATAATACAAACAATTTTCCTCACATCTCTCATTCCATTGTGTTCTCTTTTAATACATGAATTTACAGCAACTACTTGTTTGGAGAATAATTGATGGAACTTCCATAACCTTCGGCTTTATTTATTGAATGTATTTGGTGTTAGGTTTGGGCGTGCGTGCGTGCCGGCCTTCTCCGCTTTATCATTAAGCAACTAATTTGAATATCTCATGTAACTTATGTTAAAGTGTCCAAATTGATTTCTGTTCCACTCACTTAGACCTTGTAGCCAGTTTTGGCTGGAGGTACTCAAGTGAGAGTTTTAGCACGATGAAGGTGATTGATGTTGTTCCAGGAAGATTCCTCAAAGTGCTGGTGCTTCGGCGAGGCTTCATCCCCCAATGTGAAGTCAACACAACAAATTAAAGTCAGTGCATAAAGGAAAATATTCTCTACCGCATTTAAGTTTGTTCAGTTTGAGGCAAAGCTAATTAATAGAAGAATAATTACTCACGGACCGGTGGGAGTCGGGCACTTGCTCTGAGTTAAATATTATATTTTTAGAGTTCCGTGAAATACCATATTTAACTCTCACGTGAGAGAGCAAGTTCCCGACTCGCTTAATAGAATGGCAGTTTTCTTTTGTTTTTTGTGTGCAAGTACAATCGGTTTTTTTTCTTCTTTTTCGCTTTTGAACAACACCCAAAAATAGAAGATGACAGAAATGACCTCTGAGGCATTCCATTCAACAACCTCCACCGTTTCCATCAAACTAGTCTCGTAGAAATGTTTTTCCATTTTGTACACAGTATATTCGTCCTGAGCTGCTACGTCGCCGGACCCGGAAGGCAATCGTCCAAATGGGGCCAGCTGGCATCCACTCCTCCAGCATTATTGCTCGCAGAGCAGTCATCGCCCATGTTGGAAAGCGAACACATTGTCAGAAAGGAAAGAAGATTATGAAGGGGCTTTCCCACCGTGGCCTCACCCAGACGCTCTGAATTTGTACGACCGATGCAGCTTGCCAGAGAGGGCCCCCACCACGTGCCACGTGGCGTCTCCGGCGACAAGGTCGGAGTTGAAGAGGAGAGCCCGCCGGACGAAGGGCTGCCGGAGGTTTTGCTGGATGGCGGAAAGGTTAGTGGAGGAGACGTGGCGGAGGATGCGGTCCAGGTGCCGGACGTCCTTCTCCGGCACCCGCAAGGATATCTCCGGCCACGGGACCGACGCCGGGAAGGGGAGGCGGATGTCGTCGGCGACGATCACAGGGACGCAGCCGAGCGCCACGGATTCCACCAGCCGCGGGCTCCAAGGGGCCCACCCCAGCGGGCACAAGCAGAATACGGACCGCGCGATCTCCGACTGGTAGCCCGCGAACCGCTTCCGCTTGATGTAGAAGTCCCTGTGCCGATTGAACCCCTGCCAGATTGCTGTCCTCACCCCCCTGTGCACGCACCAAAATTTTCCTTTGATTTTTTTATTCTTTCAAAGAAAAACTTGGAAAAGAAATCTGTGTTACACTATTATTTCAATTTGATCGAACATTTTGTCACGGGTGACCTTTTCGGAGAGCACTAAGTTATAAGAATGCAAGCAAGGATGGAACCGCGAAGCTTGGGGCGTCTGCGTGGTCTCACCTGTAAGCAAAACATTCGGAAATGGGCCACATGGATGGGGAGTTTATCAACCATCGGACAGGTTTTACGACGGATGGACACCTCGTTATAGTGTGGGCTCCAGTAAGTACACATGGTGGCCCGCCCAGGGAGCACGGTTGGATTAGGCCATCAATGGTCGACAAAGTATGACGAGATTGATGATAAGATGATCAGTTAGGAGTCGGAGATTTAACAGAAAACAAAACACGTACTTGCTGTAAAAGCGACCACTGATGTTTTTCGGATGCACCTCCATTTTGCCACGGAAAAAGACCCATATGTCCCGCTCACCACCCGGCGGCGCTCGCTCTAACGTCCTCCGGACGGTCGCCGGCGGTACGTAGGGCGGAATGATCACATTCTCCACTTCCTGGCAAGGGTGCTGGAATTCGACTCCGAAGGTCTGCAGAATGATGGAGTTTTTGAGGAAGCTCGGAATCCCATCAGCGATGGCGACATCTTCCTGTTATTTTTTCAAAAGCCACCCAAAAGAAACAGTCAAAGACCCGACACCAGAAGAGTCTCTCGGAGAGACGAGACGAGGCGCTCCAAGGATGGATATTCAGAGGTGACGTTAGCTACGGAAGAGAAGAAGGGTTAGCCAGCTCACCAGGGTGTGGAAGCAGGCGCCGAAGTCGTGGGTGGCGACGAAGACATGGTCGGCACCGCGGCTGCGGTTCCAGAAGGGTAACGCCGTGGAGATGTGCTGCACTGCGGAGGCGAGCGAAGGGCGAGCGTGGCCGATGGCCGGGAAGCCGTTCACCGTGCTGAAATTGCAGGAGACATAGACGGGGACGAAGAAGAAGTCCGCTTTCCAGGGGTCGAGCGTTCGGAAGCGGTCGCTGCGGAGCAACGCCCGGTGAATGGCCACCTCCGCCGCGAACAGGTGGTTGCTGCAACGCGGGCTCGACAGCCAGTTCTTGTTGTACGTCGCCGGCAAATCGTAAACGTAGATTTTCAAATCCCGCATAGACGGAGGCACCTTGTCGACGTCGATGGCATCTTCTCTCCGATCATACGGCTGTTCTGACTCCATAATCGCTCTGGAGAGGAACAACGAGGCAGGGGCGGCGAAGGTCGTCTTTCGGAGGGGAGTGAGCTTACCGGAGGAGCTGGTGGATCTGCCGAGGAGGTACGAGGAGAAGAGGTAGAGAGCAAGGGAGACCCACAAGCACCACTTCAAATATCTGTAGCAGAAGCAGCCGTTGCCGGAGGACTCGTTTCTCTGCTTCATCCTGAGAGAAAAGCTCTTCTTTCTGCCAACATTCCTCCTCAGCTCCACCGTCCTTTCAACCCAACATAAAGGAGGCTTTTTATTCAAACAGGAGGGGAGCCTTAAGGGGCAAAGGGATGTTGAGGGACCCGTGTTGGGTGGGGAGAGGTTTTCGAGCGGGTAGGAGAAGAAGTAGAAACCAAGAAACAGGGCTCTTGATGAGGAAGATTGGGAGTCGTTGAGGCTGAACATCTGATCGATTATCCCACTTCTAGTCGTTGAGGCCGAACATCTGATCGATTATCCCACTTCTAAACACCTTTTTGTTTTTTTAAACTTTGCTTTTAATGGATCTTCTAAATCCTTCGGTCCCTCCTTTTCATGGATCTTCTAATTTCTCTCTCTCATCCCTCGGACGCTCTTATATTCCTATATCTATGATCCCTCAGTCGCTCCTATATCTATGATCCCTCGGTCGCTCCTATATCTATGATCCCTCGGTCGCTCTTATATCTATGATCCCACGGTCGCTCCTATATCAATGATCCCTCGGTCGCTCCTATATCTATGATCCCTCGGTCGCTCCTATATCTATGATCCCTCGGTCGCTCCTATATCTTATGATCCATCGGTCGTGATCCCTCGGTCGCCCCTCCCTCTCTCCTATATTTATGATCCCTCCCTTCTTGCGGTTTGGTTTGCTTTAAAGCCGGTAAAGACTCAAAACCGGATGACCCGGCCGGTTTTTGGTTCGACCGCTGAACCGTTGAACCGACGAAACCAGTTGAACCGTTTAAATTAAATCCCTGTAAAGTTTAGGGTTTAATAAAACAGAAAACGGCGCTCTCCTCTCTCCACGGCGACGGCTCTCCCCTCTCTCGACGGCGACGGCCCTCTCCTCTCTCGGCCCTCTCCTCTCTCGCCGGCCTCTCCTCTCTCGCCGGCTCTCTCCTCTCTCTAGATAGGCTCCTTACCTAAATAAATTTTTAATGACATACAAATCCCAATTCAACCACCGGTTCAACCTGAATCGGCTGCTCCACCGATTCGATTACCGGTTTTCAAAACATTGAGGGTAACGATTAAAGAGGCGGGGAAATTAGAATTCATTAGGTCAGGGGTGGATTCAGAAGGGATGTGACTGGCGGGGAAGCGAGAGCCCTTGGGTTTATGGCTTCATGGGGCTCCGTGTTCTTTTTAAAATGCCATTATGGAGCAGTGTTGGTTGCCCAGCGATAAGTTTAAAATAACTAAAAGAGAAAAGAAAACATTGATTGTCAGCCTGGCATACCAGCAGTGTCTACCTGTCTGGATTCACCCAGCCTTTCGTCAACAACAAAGATCTCTTCGTCCCCCTTTCATCTTCCCACCTTCTCCTCCCTCTTTACTGCATTCTCTATGCGGGCAGTTAAGAGTTACGTCGTCCTCGTTAATGCGTCTCTTTCTCCGATCAAAAAAATGCGTCCCTTTCTCCGATCAAAAAAATGCGTCCCTTTCTCCGATCAAAAAAATGCGTCCCTTTCTCCGATCAAAAAAATGCGTCCCTTTCTCCGATCAAAAAAATGCGTCCCTTTCTCCGATCAAAAAAATGCGTCTCTTTCATCCATCCCCCGATTTTGATTCCCTTGAGTTTTAAACTACCATGTATTTAATCGCACGCCAAGTCCATAAAACCAATTAATGAAATTACATCATGGCGCCTTGAATCTTATCTTTTCCATTTGTTTTATCTTCTGGTAATGAAACGTTTACCTAATTGAAACCGGTAATAGGAGAGAGGCAGCGCAGAGGCCGGACAGGTAGATTTTAAGCGGTTGAATTTCAAGAGAAGATACAGAAATTGGTTATTTCTGCTTGTTAGTTTGAGCCACGGCGATGACTCTTAGAGCGTTTCTTCTGGCTGCTAATATAAATGGATCACGCGTTCAAACCTTTTGCTCCTTCCTCTTAAATCAAGTAAATATGACTTAGCCTCTAATTTAGGAGCAGGAGACAAGACGTCCAACTAACCTTAGTTGGGACCATTTTTGTTTTAATTATTGAAATAACATAGTTGTAAGAATAATACAATAAATGTTGGTTAACTAAATGGATTAACTAGTTAACAAGTATTTTTCCTCTATCCATATGTACTAACAAAATGTAACTCTCCTTGAGAAGAGGAGCAGTGTTCCCACATATAAGCGTAAAAAAACCCTATAATCTTAATAAATACCATATAATTCCGGTTGAACCTGTGGTTGATCTGGGTCTGAGTTGTAAGTCATTAAAAAAATGAAACTCCTATTACCAATAAGCCTATTTATTACCTATATTTACAAAACAATTTTAAAATACAGAAATCATTAAAAATTATAAAATCATAAAAAATAGTTTTTTAAACTTTAAAATCAAATGTAATTAAATTATAGAAATATGATACCCTTCCAAAATACAAAATTATTCTAAAAACGTTTATTTTCTTGAGAATCCAACTACATCTTTTTCCACATCTTCACCTATATTAACAATCTTTTTCTCCTTCTTTTCATCCATAATAACTACAAATATAAAAAACATCAATTTGGTTTCATATTAGAGTTTTATTTTATAAAATGGTGTGGGTCAATAGTAACTAGACCGGTTCAATTGGTTTCTACGGTTCACCGGTTGAACCAGTAAAACCAGTTGGGTCATTCGGTTTTCTACCTCTTGCCGGTTTGAGAGCAAACCGAACCGTAAGAAGCACCGGTTCCAGTTGAATCCGATCGAACCGGCCGGGTCGGTCCGGTTTTTAAAATATTAATATAATTAATAATTGATTGAATTAGTGAATCTGGATTACCTAGTGTTTTTAAAAATCGAATCAGATTAGACCGCCCGTTCCGACCCGGTTGAACCGGAACTAAAACCGTTTTGTCTCAAAACCAGTCAACCCGGCGGTTTGGTAGGGTCTAATAATAAATCAGTCCGGTTGGATCCAGTTGGATCCGGTCTGGTTTACTTAAATACATTTTTCAGAAGGAAAAGAAGAAAGATTTCGGTTCGACCGGGTTTACTTAAATACATTCGTTTATAGAGCTATATATTATCTTTTTTTCCCAACACTATGTTGCAATAGAGAATCAACAATTAAGATACCCATTTTTGTGAAGATAAACAAATATGGGGACTTTAGCGAACCTAGTCACGACAGCCCTTTGAGGAAAACAAATAAGATACTCTTCCATTCTCTTCAGTTTGATTTTAAACGCTCAATACTCTAATGGGTTGTGTTTCTAAGTCATTCATTTATTAATAAAAACCACGATGCCATATCGATCCTAAAATACATAATCATTATTTTTATTCTGTCTAAAGTTTATTATCTGCTTGACTTTCATGCCACTGAGAATAATGGTGTCCAATTTTTTTTGCCTTGTATTAATATATAAACAAACCAACATCATAGAGAAAACTTGGCACGACGGGCCATGTGAATAAGGATAAAAATTAAAATTTTGCATGTGATCGAAGAAGATGAGTTGTCAAGAACCGCCAATTGACATTCTTTTAATAATATAGATTATTACTCTAGGTCTTATTTTTAGTATTTTTCTTTACCATTATACTATTATGTTTTTTTACCGTTTACATTCCTTCTTGCGTTTTTTTTACCTATCATGGAATTTTCTTACACCCTATAATTTGCTGTGGGATACCAAAGTTGGGTTGAAAATTTTTGTGAGTAAAACTTATCCAAAACATGAGACAATTGGGTGAGGCAAACAATACTTAACTTCCCAAATTCTTCTTCTTCTTCTTCTTCTTCTTCTTCTTCTTCTTCTTCTTCTTCTTCTTCTTCTTCTTCTTCTTCTTCTTCTTCTTCTTCTTCTTCTTCTTCTTCTTCTTCTTCTTCTTCTTCTTCTTCTTCTTCTTCTTCTTCTTCTTCTTCTTCTTCTTCTTCTTCTTCTTCTTCTTCTTCTTTTCTTCTTCTTCTTCTTCTTCTTCTTCTTCTTCTTCTTCTTCTTCTTCTTCTTCTTCTTCTTCTTCTTCTTCTTCTTCTTCTAAAACTTCCCGAGTGGCATGGGTCCAGGCAAATCGACCCACTTCACTCCTTCTAAACTTCCCGAGTGGCATGGGTCCAGGCAAATTGACCCGCTTCACTCCCTTTATGCCCAAAGGCTGCGGATTGAATGAATCAAACCAAGGGGCTTTTCTTCTTCGAATTCTTTAAGAAAGCCTTCCCCGCCCATGGCCGAGGCAATGAGGGCAGAGTCTTGTTTGGAGTTTTGGCATAATTGGCATTTTGAAGTGAGAAGAGGAGTGTCTCCTTGCCACTTCCGGAACTGCGTCAGCTCCGCATCAGGCGTCGCCGCAATTGCCGCTGCACGATCTTGCACCCCTAGCATGAATGCAAGCCCCACAGCTCCTAGATAAAACTTGCACTAGACGTCCCCTTTTTCACCTTCTTCACTTTACTTTTCTTCATGTGGCCATCTATCGTGACGAGGGTGGCTTCCAAACATTGAAGTTGTTCCCTCAAAGAGTGCTCCATTCTTTAAAACCTTTTCTTCATCCCGATGATTTCTTGCTCCAGATTTTCTATCCATTTTGTTTGCTCGATACCATGATAGGTCCTGATCGAGTTAAATGTAAAATTAACTTGTTCTCCTTGGGTGAGAACAAAACCACAATATAAGGTAATTCCTTCTTCTTCTTCTTCTTCCTGTTCTTTTGTCTTCCCCCTTTTTCTTATCTCTCTGGCTATGGTGGTTTCCGAATAGAAGGTAACTTCCTACTTCATTAAAAATATTATGGTACATAACTGTTTAACTAATTCCCACGATTCTCCACTTTCTTCTCCAGCTACTCCTATCTTGGATTAGGTGTGATCTTATTGGTTTATAACAAGCAAAAATCAAAATCTAGTGTATAAAACTAAGTATAATTAATTGGTAAGAGGACAGGAAACAAGGATCAATAAATAATTTTGATAGTATTATCACCCGATTTGTTATTAAACTATTTTACTTACTTCTTATATACTGTTTATAACTTTATTGAGCAGAACAAGTATTAAACATTTTCACTTCATACTCTTCATGTATATATAGGTACTATGATTTTTTTATGGTTTTTATTATTTTCTTTCATGCATATCATTTTTTTATTGTTTTTATTATTCTACAATATATGTTCAATAAAAAAATACACATACTGTTGTAATAAGGTACAATTGACTGGTTAGAAAGGTATATGAAATACAATTTTTCATAATTGGAAATGCAGAATCATTTAATAGAATTAATTTCCTATATATTTCTCTTAAGAACATTCTTGTACCCACCTTGGAAGTGACTTTAAAGCTTCCGTTTGTTTTTCTTTTCTTCACTGAAGCAGAGGGCAGGTCTCAAATTTCTAAGGTAACTACGTCCAGCTTTGCTGTTACATGGACTGTCTTCTTCTCTGATAGTTCAATTCAGCGCATCAATTAAAGAAAGTATTTGTAGAAGTCTTCGCTACTTTGGCTATATATTGTAGGGGCTTCATTAGCGATGACAAAACATAGGCCCATTAAATGGAGGCATTGACATGCACCGATGGCAGCTTTAAACTTTACGTAAATTTCTTTAGATTTATTTTTTCGTACAATTACTGTTATAACTTATTTGTTCACCTTTCGCTCTGTCTTCTTATGAGCATTTCTCTGATGTAACAAGAAAATACATAGTGCAGCTATAGTTTTGTGGTTTTAAGTATTATGGGCCTTCGGCAGTCGACTAGAGCAGGATGACAATCCCTGCTTTTGGTTACAAAATGCGCTGGATGGTTCATTAACTTTGTTTTTTTTTTTAAATACTTAGAGCAGTTCCAACTAATAGTTATTTGGATTAATTTTTTCCACACTTGAATTGATAAGTTAGACCTTTATAAAGTTAGATTTGGGTTGGAAGGTCAGCCAATTCATGCATAAACTTTCTTTATTTCATTGGCAAGCCTCTAAGAAGAACTTGTGGCATTTGAAATGAAGTGAGACATTTATGTGACGATGCATCCTCGTACATACACATGGCAGTTTTAATTTGCGGAAGAACGGCGGCAGGTCCTTTTTTTGCTTGTTCCCATTTTAATTCAAACGATTGGGTTGTCTATCTAGGCTTGACACTTGATTTGTCAGTGTTCCTTCAAAAAATGTTGAGGCCAGCGCTTGACATTTAGTATCTCTGAAGCTCTCCTACATCCGTTCTTAAGCTCTCCTACATCAGTTCTTAAGCTCTCCAAAAGCTCTTACTCTTGGACTACGTGACTGTTTTTTTTTTTTTTTCTTAAGTCTTAAAACAGTAGAGGTTGCATTTCATAGTGAGAGGATGTCATCAAGTATGTTAATAGTTTTACAGTCATCAGAAAAGTTGGTATGCTGTTTCCCCAAAGCTTAATGTTGCTCCCTATTGCTAGCCCTACATGAGAACCCTTTTGCTAGTCTGTCCGTAACGTTGTTGGCTTCCCTGTATGCATGAATGACATGATAATTGGGGTGCATTAGAAGCAGATCCTGACAAAAATCTACCAACAAAATCAAACGCCAGTGGCAAATTGCACATTGCTGGGTTGCCATAATCACTAATTGGGAATCCCCCATGATAATAACCTTTTGGCATGGGAAAAAATCATCTAACAAATAAGTACAAGCAACAAATCACTGAGTTTGGCCTCATTATTAGTTTTATGCAGTAGGGTCCAAGTTGTAAATAGAAAATGGTCCCCCTCAAAGTTTCGAGCTAGTTGCACCTACGCAGTACCCTTCCGATGTACCAACCAATCTGAAACACTTAAAAAGATAAAAATATATTTCTGATTTTATAAAATCTTAAAGAATAAACCCTCACGTTCTGTTGCAAGAGGTAAGACCTGTCAAAATTTCCTTTCAAATAATCTGAGGGGCGGGGGTAACCATTTTATGGATAAATGAGGTGGTTTAGGGGGAATTTTTATTTGGGACATGTCTTTGCATTGCAATATTATCCACAAGAGAAATGATCATTCTAGTTAAAGTTTCAACACTTTGAGTTGATACACGAAAGGTCCTACGGTTTTGCTCGAACCACAATTCCTATAGAGTCACTAGGATCAGCAATTTAGACTTTGGGTTTTTTCTATGGTCAACATCAAAGATTAAACAACTAATACTAATTTAAACAAAATCAACTACTCACAATTCACAAATGGAAGCAGTTCAATTAAGCAAAATATCAGCAACAACTAAAAACAAGCAAATAAACAAATCTATCTACGACTAGATTACAAAAAGTGAGATTGGTATCAATATCAACACACGAATTCCCCAATAATGGTGCCAAAACTTTGCTGGAACACCAACTCACTTAGCAAAAGAGTTGCTCGGTGCGCAAATGTACAAGTTGCACATGTAATATCGTTTCAGTGGGAACGGGTCGAATCAACAGGGACTAAGGAATTTAATATTGAAATTTTCTACTCAATTCTCTATAACTAGCCTAACAGTGAATTAACGAATTGTAAAATTTAAATGCAATTTACAATTGGAAGGTCGCTCTCACCGTGGAATTTGATTTTAGAAGGGTAGAGGTGTGATTTTACATGCAAAACACTTTTTACTCAATTCTACTGTTTGAGCAATACGCCAAACATCATCTCGTGTAGCCGGTTATCGCTTGCACTACAACCTTATTCCCTCTTAACCCTTGTACATCCTTGCCAAGAGAATAAAAGAGGGAATCCCTTGCACTAAGACCCAAAACCACGTGTGGCTATGAGTGTCTAAGACCTCCCAGGCAAATTATCCTATTGAAACCACTTGGTAGGGAGAATCACACGTTACCTAATGCTATTTTACCTTATTCTCCGTTGTCCGGATCAACTGAGGTCTGTAAACACATTTAAATGGTCATCAAGCACTTAATCATGCATTAAAAAAGACATTAGGTATACTAAATGCACTAATTCAGCTCAAAACAGTAAGAGCTTGATTCAAAGAAACATAAACACGCTCAAATCTCACCCCTAATGGGGGTTTAGCTAAAAATAGTTTGGATTGCAAGACTGTCATGAAATACACATCCAGTCCAAGCTTAAGCTTAAACTAATCAAATACATGAAAAATGAAACATAAAACAGAGAAAAGATGCTTTCCCAAACTTCCAAACACGATTTCTTCTTCGAATGAAGCGCAAATTTCCCCTTTCCCCTTTTGGCATGGTCCATAAGGCGTGACTACTCAAATCCTGAAGCATTCCTCGTTTCATATATTTATTGCTTGTATTATTGCTTCTAAAGTAGCAATTTTCTGATTGTATTATTGATTGTGAATAAGAGTACATATAGACAAGGACTTACATCCTGGTTAGGTCACGTGGACCAAACAAATAAAGAACGATTTTAAAGATATACACAAAACTTAAATAAATACAAATCAACTAGGAGTCTAGTTAAGGTATGACTCCTTGGATCGGATTTTCTAAAGAAGGTAAGTCTCCTTGGACTGGATCTTCTGATTGATCTTTTACTTGATAGAGAAGTCGATTTCTGACATTCCCCCACAGGGTTAGTGTCTTTGGTGAGACACGAAGCTTGGAGATCAACCGACAAAATTGGCCCCAGGAGAGACCTTTGGTAAACACATCAACAACCTGATCTTGAGTCGGAATATATTTGACCTGAATATGGCCACATTGAATCCGTTCTCGTATGAAATGATAATCAAGTTCTACATGTTTCACCCGCCGATAAAAAACCGGATTTGCAGCAATGTAGGTGGCCGAAAGATTGTCATACAATAAAGTAGGTGGATGGCGAAGGAATATACGAAACTCGCGAAACAACTGTAGCACCGAAGATGTTTCAGCAGCAGCAATAGCCAATGCTCGATATTCAGCCTCAGCACTAGAACTAGCAACAGTGGGCTGCTTCTTTGAAGACCAGGAAATCAAAGCACCACCAAATAAAATACAGAACCCAGTCACCGATCGACGATCATCAGGACATCCACTCCAATCCGCATCACAGAACACATCTAGACCAAGATCACGAACTGGTTGAATTAAAAATCCAGGTAGCATTGTACCTTTTAAATATCGCTATATGCGTTTCACTGCGGACCAATGAACATCAGTGGGCGACTGCTGAAACCGACAAGCCTTATTCACTGCATCTCGTATATCAGGATGGATGAGTGTTAAATATTGGAGAGCACCAACAAGGGACCTATACTCGGAGGCATCTACAAGAGGGGACCCTCATGTTTCGACAACTTCGATCCGACAGCCATTGGAGTGGAAAAGAGGCTTCACATCTGCAAGGTTAAGCCGAGTTAACAGATCTCGGTGTACTTAGACTGGCAAAGATGTAAACCAACACCATTGCATACTACTTCAATGCCCAAAAATAGTGAAGGTCACCAAGGTCTTTAACCGAGAATTGAGACTGTAATTTCTGCAAAAGATGCCCAACCTCCCCGATCAGTAGCTACCCCGTGACAATAATATCATCCACATAAATGAGAATGTATATAGTAAAGGTTGAACCATACTTAAAGAGCAGAGATGTGTCAGTTTGAGAGAAAATAAAACTGAGTTCAAGAAGATAACAAGTGAGACGATTATACCAAGCTCGGGGACTCTGTATAAGACCATATAGTGACTTTTGCAATCGACAAATGACAAGAGGATGTGAAGGATTGACAAACCCGGGAGGTTGGACCATAGTGACCTCCTCTGATAGAGTGCCATTGAGGAAGGCATTGTTGATATCCAGTTGACGAATGACCCAGTTTTTACCAATTGCGAAAAGCCAATACCGTGTGAATGGTAACTAACTAGTTTGACTACTAGACTGAAAGTCTCAAAGTAGTCTTGACCCTCTCTTTGATTAAAACCTTTAGCCATCAATCGATCTTTGTACCTGTCGATTGAGCCATCTGATTTAGTCTTGAGATGAAACACCCACTTGCAGCCTATAGCTTGTCGCCCTTATGGTAAAGAAACAAGAGACCAAGTGTGATTCGTCAATAAGGCATTAAATTCGGCTTGACTAACACATGTTGGTTCAATCAGAGTAGGAGGAAGGTCTGGAGGATGACGAGTAAGAGTAAAAAGTCTGGGTTTGAGTTTCCCAGTCATAGAATGAGTAGTCATAGGATGTGTGGCAAGAGGAGCATGAGGGCGAGCAGTTGAAACATTTGGAGAGGAATCAGAAGTGGGATTAGGGATCGGGAAAGGAGAAGGACTAGAGGAGGTTGCAAAAGGAGATGCCACCGAAGTAGTGGAGAATGGAGCAGTGATCGGGGATGAAATATGGACCGATTTAGTAGCAGCTAGGACTGAGAGCTTCGGTAGGGGCAACAAAGAAATAGTGGAAGAAGACGAAGGCACAGGCTGAGGCACTGGGAGCAAGGAGAGGCGAGCAAACGGAAACGTCTTTTCATCGAAGACTACACTGCAACTGATGAATATGTGACTTGTAGAAGTATCCAAACACTTATACCTTAAGCTTAAACTAATCAAATACAAGAAAAATAATACATAAAATAGAAAAAAGATGCTTTTCCAAACTTCCAAACACGATTTCTTCTTTGAATGAAGCGCAAATTTCCCCTATCCTCTTCTGGCATGGACCCTAAGGCGTGACTACTCAAATACTGAAGCATTCCTCGTTTCATCTATTTATAGGCAGCAGGGCAAACTCTGAATTTCAGTCACTTAAGTGACTAGCGTTGTGGGCGCCCAGCTATTTCGTCTTGGCGACAGTCTATTTTCATCACATCTTCCATACGTGCGCTGCTCCTCTCTTTTTGCCTCTCCGCATCCCACGGGTGCTGTGTGGCATTGCATCTTCTATGAGGTGTTGGACATTGTGGCTTCCTGGCAACATGATGATCTGGCACCATGACTCCAAGTTCACACTGTGTGGAACCAACTTTTGGTGCTTTCTTCCAGGCCTTCTTCAACTCCAATTCCTTGAAATTTCTTCCAATATGCCCCTCTTGGTATTTTCCACGTAATTCCTGCATAAAACACAAATTGGGGTTAATTGGGATTAATATGGCCACTACAAGTGGCCAACATATATATGAAAATTATGATATGAAATTTTCTGAACAGTGATCGGAAGTTTCAGGCATGTGATAGCATAGGCTGCAATTTTCATTAATCCTGAAACCTCTAGTTTTTAAGAGCAAGCTAGTTTGGAGGCATTTATGAAGGATGCCTCGTAGAAGGTTTCTATGCTTTGGGAGAAAATTTTAGGGCCAGATTCTGCCCAAAAGATGATCAACTGGCCAATTTTCAGGGTATTTTGAAGTAAGCTTTGCTCTATATTTAGCATATGGCAGGTAGCTTTTATATATTAGGACTCGTTCGTCCTTAAGAGTCCAGATAGGCATATCTCTGTTTAACCTAACCTCTTGGTGTTCATTTGCATCGTCCTGTAACCTGAGCCTGGCTTTCATTCCACCTATTTGACTCTAAATTACTACAAGTTTTTCCATGTGGTGTGCCAGGCGGGTAAGGTTACGAATTTGATCCATCAAAGGTCTATTGGATTCAGCTATCCAGTTATCCTACCATAAGGACATCTAAGTCCCATCCCCTAAATGGAACTGAAAAATTCCTTTGAAAAACCCATGAATACTTTGAGGTGTTTCCATCAGGTAAACACTTGCTATTTGGTCTTGGATGGAATTAAGTGTGGCGAATTTCTAGTTTTGGAACTCATAAATTGCGCAGACAAGAGTTTGTTTTGTGAAGATTCGCCACAAGAGTTTAATTTAATATGACAAGCTTAGTGCTCTCAATTTTCTCACCCTTAATCCTGCATTATTTACATGGCGCATATTTCCTACCAATTAATTAGGTGTAATTTCTGTTGGCCATGGAAGCTCCATAAAAAACAATTTTTCTAGGGTATTAATTCCATATTGTGGAATATCAAAACATCTAATCAAGTGCATCGAAAGACTAGCAAGGACACATTTGATCAAAATTAGTCTCTTGATGAAGATAAAGGATTTTCTAAGCCAGCCTTGCATTCTATTCCTAGTTGTCATGATTAAAGGTTCAAAAGATTCCTAGTGATTTTTGAAGTTGGTACACATATACCAAATGTTTGCGAAAGAATTCATGAGATTAAAAGGAAGGATCTTCAAAATTTGTTGTTTTTCAGCAGTAAGTTTGTGCCCCGCAGCTTGTTCATACTGTTAGTACATCTCTTAGGTGCTAAGTTCTGCATAATGTTAATTGCAAACTGAAGACCAAGGAGAGATTTTCCTTTGTAAAATAAGGCTCTTGATTTTTGAGAAAATAAATTCTTCACTCATTATAAAAATGAAAGGGGAAATTGGGTCCCCCTGCCTGATTCCACGTTGTGGCCATATAGTCTGTCGGTACAGCATTGATAAAACGTTTCTTTGAAGTTTCAGTGATACATGAAAGCAATATATTTTGTTATTGGGTTGGGAAGTCAAATTGCTACGACCTGTATTGGATAAGTTAAAGAGTCAAAAGCTTTTCACAAGCTTAATATAATGATGAATCCAGGTCATCTCCACAGAGACTTAATGGGCCAATTACTAAAATTTTATATTAAAATATCAATATCTAACCAAATGAAAAGATGGAATCACTCTCTAAATTAACATGCAATTTAACAAATATCAACATAATACGTAAGCTTAACCGAAGGGAATCTAATGACGAACAGATAGGGGGTGTGCTTCACACATGTCATGCACCATTTCATGTAATTCTAATTGACCGGGGTGCGCAGTGCAGCAATTAAGTTTAAAAACTCGTTGCTATATCAATGTCATAAATATCTGAAATACAAGATGAGCATTACCTAGCTTGCATGCAATCGTGCATTATCAAATAATAAAGTCTGGATAGTCGAGGTCGATTACACGAGGAATTGAGTGAACAACCGAGCTTACCCTTAATTGTTATATTTAGAACCCAAATAGTCTGAGATAGAGTTGTCTGTTCCTCTCGAACTATCTGCTAAGGTTGGGAGAATAGAGAGAGACAAAAGCTAGGAGTATTACTTTCTGGAAGAGGGAGGAGTGTGTATCAACGTGCTACACATCTATACTTCAATTTCTATTCAAGTGCGTTCTGATCAACAATCGATCCTGGGTTAAACGTATGTGTAACCACCTGTCGCTCACATTACATCCGCGTCTTCTTCTTATCTCAGGTGTCATACAATGTGCTGAGCGTAAGGATGCCCAACCAATTGCACACATCCCTATAGACCACGCAAGGTAGTAAATCTCTAACAATACCAACTCATCTTCTTTCCCGCCATTAGGATAAGGTGAACTTACGCTTGCTAATGTCTGTCTACTTTTCTCTACTCTGGCGAGATCGAGAGTAATTCCTTGATAGCATTCGGATGGTGATCAGTCACCGATGTGTTGTGAATACTAATAGGTCTCATCCCCCCTCAAGGGGTTTAGCTAGACATTGAGATAAAAATGAAATATATCCCACAATACGATAAACAGATCTATATCTAGAACAACAAATAAACTAGATGTATATAATAGAAACAATGAAGAGAAATAACTTCTCCATGGTTAGACCAAGAAATGTCACAATATCTCCTTCCCTTGAAAAGTGCTGATGACTCCTTCTCCCTTGGCTTCTAAGCAGACAATTGAGAGTATCCTCTGATCTAGAGAGTTCCCTCGGATTCCTCACACCAACCTTGGGAGATACTCAGACTCCTCACACCTGCCCAGTCTCTCCTTCCTGAAATCTCTCTGGGCTGTATGCAACGCTCTACTACTCTAACTCCTTAGCTTTACTCCACTCTCTGAACTCTTTTTCGTTGTTCCTCATTGCCTTCTATTTATAAGCAGCAGGGGATGAACATTGACTGTTTTACCCTTTTGGAGCGTGGCGCCACTGGCGTCGGAATCCTGAGTCGTGGCGCTAGACTATTTTTCCTGTCCGTGTGGCATGTGCGGACAAGCACGACATAATGAGGCAGGGGCCTCACGCGCTAATGTAGGGGCTCAAGGTATCGAGGCGGGGCACAAGGTATCGGAGGTCGGGGCTCGGAGCGATGAGGTAGGGCCTCAGATTGAGGTAGGAGCACTAGCCTCTCTCATAAATTCTGGCGCTTGTACCCTTTGCCTGCCGTTATGTGGCGTGAACCAGTTGTGCTGTGGCGCCTTGCAAGGAAGGAGAGATCAAGACATTTCTGGGTCTCACCTTGGGAAGCTACTTTTCTTCTTGGTTGTTTACAAAGGCATGGATCTGCTGTTTGTATTGTGGGATTTATTCTTGTTTATCTCAATGTCTTGCTAAACACCTTGAGGGGCGTAGATCTATTTTTTTTATGTATTTCTACTTCCGTTGTTCCCTATTTCATGCATTATTACGTCACTAAAGTGTAGTTAGTGTTGGACTTCACAACGCATGGGTGAATCCATCCTAGCGTTATCAAGGAACTACTCTCGATTCAGCAGTACAGGGCAGTAAACAGGCATTGGCTAGTGTGAGTTCACCTATTCCTAGTGACAGGAAAGGTGATGAGTTAGTATTGATATAGAGAGTTATTACCTTGCGTGGTCCGTAGAGCTGTGTGCAATGGGTCGGATATCTGAATTCTCAGGGCATTGCATGACACCTGAGATAAGAAAGATGACACGGTTGTAATGTGAGCGACAGCCGGTTACACGTACATTTACCCCAAGATCCACTGGTGATCAGAATGTGTTTGATGCAGAAATCGGCTTATAGATCCATAACACAGATCTACACCCTTCTTTGCTTCCGATCAGTAAAACTCCTACCTCGGGTTTTCCTCTATTTCTCTTACTTAGTAGATAATTCGATTAGATCTGACAAATCCATCTCAATTTATTTGGGATCTTGATATAGGAATTAAGGATAAGCTCGGTAGTGAAGATTTTCATGAAAAACGTACTTACGAAGAATGTAAGGAGAAGAAGAAGACACACGACCAAACTAACACACAAGTTTCTGTTCTACATAGCTAGGGTCGTAGGTAACCCTAATCCATTTGTGTGCTCCCTTTAGATAGGGCAGCACTCTTCTTACATTAATGATAAATTAATTATACAATTACAAGTATGCCCTTATAGGAGTAAACCACTAAATTACATTATATGCCCTTATATATACGTGTACTAAGTATCTCTAACACTGCCCCTCAAGCCAAAGCGGAAATTGATCATAGCTGAAGGCTTGCATATGTATGAAGCTTACACACCCTGAAAATGCTTGAACAAACTTTGGTTGTCACATGATCTCCATCATTACTTCCCTCGTTGTTGCACAATATTTACTCCACGTAGATTTCTTCACCAATATAATATCTACTCAACGTAGATTTCTTTGCACATAAACTATTTACTCCACGTAGACTTTTTTTTTCTCAACAAAATATCTATTCCATGTAGATTTTTTTCACCTTACTCCCTCACTAATAGGTTTCCGTGAACAATGACTTCCATGAGTGCAATCATGCCTCTTCCTCTGAAGCACACTCCAACCCCTTCTCCCATCAAGGGTACTACACTGAAAACCAATGGTTAAGGAATAACGTGTCTTCAACACTCTCCCTTACCGACAAGAGTAGTGTCTCAAAGAGAAATAAATTCCTGCATAACACTTTGTAGAAATGCAAGCAGTTATGAAGTAATATGACCCAATTCTCCATCAAGCAAATTCACGTAGACCTTCAATGGCGTTTTAATTTAGCAAACTCACCACAATAGATAGTTTTACTATTCATATTTGCACTAGAAATTCCTCCAACTACTTGTTCAAAACCCAATTACAACTTGCAATGCAGTTATAGGGACTAGCTCAAATCTTTCACTGATCTCCATCTGAAAGATGCATATATAAAAACAATTGCAGCAATCTAAAAGCACACAAAAGTAGTTGAATGACATGTCCTTGAGAAGTCCTAATTAAAAAGAACTACAGCCACGAATCCCAAATGAAATAAAACTCCTCTCCTTCGTCCGTAAGAAGACTAACAAGAATCATAGAGTTTCAAATGCGATTGGAACTTCTAACTCAGAACTTTCCAAGTTTGTAACCTATCGCAATATACCAAGTAGAGTCCCAACTATACCAGGGGAGCTCTATCGAGTCGAGAAGAGGGTTTCACATCCTCACAACTAACCCAAAGATAATCTCATGCAAAATCACTTTACAAAAAGAAAAATGGATAGAGAAGATATCACCAAATTTTCTGTACTATCGGCACTAATAACAAAAACTCCAACCATCAAAAATCAATCTCCACCATTCATAATGTATATTATTGTGCCACGAACATTCTCACAAAATATGAGCCCAATATGACCAGGGATGCCCCTCTGATTGCTAATATTTGTGAGACTGGTCGGTCCAAAATTTTCCTGGTAAAGGCTTTCTGTTCGAATGACTATAAATCCTTCTCCAGACTTCTAAACACGATCACCACCATTCAGAATGTCAAAATAGATGCAAATACCATGTACCCCAGGTGTCAGTACAATCCAACAACTAAGGAATCTACAACCCACTCTGATACCATGAAAATTTTCATGAAGAACATACTTAAGAATGTAAGGAGAAGAAGAAGACACATGACCAAACTAAGACATAAGTTTCTGTTCCACATAGCTAGGGTCATGGGTAACCCTAATCCATGTGTGTGCTCCCTTTCTCATATTAATAGTAAATCAATTACACAATTACAAGTATGCCCTTATAGGAGTGAAACACTAAATTACATCATATGCCCTTTTATACACGTATACTAAGTATCTCTAACTAGTAGTTCATTCAGTTCCTCGTGGGATCGGACTTACCATTATTTATTATTTGACATAGCGTGTACTTGCGCAAAGATGAGGCAATGTTAGTTTGTAATTCTAATATTTTTTCCATTGCTGAGTTGTGAGTCTATAACTTATTTGCAGCACCGTGCTTAGCCCCAATCAGAATCATACCTCCTATCTCCTCATTGCTGTATTCCTTTTGGTGAAGCCCATTTTAGAATTAGTTTTTTGTTGACTAGCGTGTTAATTTAGAGAAGTAATTCCATTAGTTCATTTGGTTAGATAAGGAATCCGAGAATACATTTTTTAAAATCAATTTGTTATGTCCCTTTGGAGAAGAAATGGTTTCGCCAATATACTACTTGTGATGACACATATACTTCTGTATGGTTGAATCTAATTAGGTGGATTTGTCGTGAACAAATTTTTTTCGTCGTTGTCAGGGATTTAATTTGAGTAGGTACTATTCCAAATCTCAATTGCTGTAATCTTGCCGTAGAGAGTAGTCAGATTTGTTTTGAATTGCTGTGTGATTTAGTTAATTGTGCTCATTAATTGAATTGTGTGGTGTTTTCTTAGTTGAGTGTGAATTCATAGTTAGATGTAGTAAGTTGGTTTGATCACTTCTGCCTCTCTTTCAGTTTAAGCAATGAGGTAAAGGACTTCCGTTTTTTGCCTTTTGATAAAAAAAATTGAGAGAACTTTGAGAACAAATCTGTAGCAAGAATGTCACGCGGTAGAGAGGAAAACATGGCCGATGAAACTGAGACAACGACATTGAAAGAGTTTGGAGTGCTCCAAGCAGAGGGACTGCATTCTAACATTAGAACGACTGCTTTAAAAGAAAACAACTTTGAGATCAAACCTTTGATCATCCAAATGATCCAAACCTCAGTGCAGTTTGGGGGTCGACCCAATGACGATCTGAATTTGCACATATCTGATGTCCTTGAGATTTGTGATACCTTTAAACACAATAGAGTGTCAGATGACACTATCATATTGAGGCTTGGGACTGGTACAAGGAGCTTTTAAAAAAGTGTCCACACCATGCTATCCCCAGATGGTCTTAAGTGCACACCTTTTACTATGGGCTGCAGAATCAAACCCGAATCATCATAGATGCAGCTGGATGAGGTGCACTCATAAAAAACTCCATTGATGAGGCATATGAGTTACTTGAGAATGATGCTATCAATGGCACTCATAGAGACCAAGAGTTATACTTAGCAAGGATAAAGTCCCAAAAAGCTAGCCAAACTACATGAAGCACAATCATCTACTGCAATTTTGGCTCAACTAGAAGCCTTAGTCTAGAAGGTTGACTCATTGACTGTGAATGGTATCCAAAGTCTATTTGTGAGCTGTGATAGTATTGGTGGAGTTGGTCATGAGAGTGAGGTGTGCCCATCCCAAATTCGTGTTCAATATGCTGGAAATAGGACGGGAAAATAACCATTACTCCAACACCTACAACCCAGGTTGGAGGAACCACCCAAATTTTGGGTGGAGAAATTACCTCGGTTCTGCATCATCTTCTAGACAACCCAACCCTCCAGGTTTTTCTAATCAAAGTAAGAAATTACTTCCTAAGTTGAAAGACCCGGGTGACTTTGCTATTCAATGTGCTATAGGAACCCAATTTGTTTGCTAAGCCCTTTGTGATGTAAGGGCAAGTGTGAATTTGATGTCCCTGTCCATATACCAATCCCTAAGACTAAGTGATGTTAAACCTACCACAGTGACTCTCCAAGTAGATGATAGGCCCTACACATATCCTCAGGGTATAGTGGAATTATTATTGGTCAAGGTTGACCAATTCTTGTTCCCAGCTGATTTCAGTGTCCTATATATGGAAGGAGACCTAGAGATCCCCATCATACTTGGAAGACCCTTCTTAGCTACCAGAAGAGCAGTGATAGATGTACAAAGAGAGAGTTGACCATGAAAGTTCATGATCAAACAATAACTTTCAATGTCTTCGATGCTATGAAAATTTCCTTGTGATGAGGGAGAGAAATCCTCTACAAGCATGCTTAATTCACAATTTTGAAGAAGAGGACTGTGAGGATAGAGTAGTGAAGAGGTTGAATGGCTTGCCTCAATGATTAACTGGAGAGAAAAGTATGAGGCATTGGAGTTTTAAGAGAAGATGAATATCATGAAGCCATCCTAGAGGAGCCTCCAACATAGGATTTTAAACTCTTTCCAGTCCATTTGAGATATGCCTACATTGGTGCATCTTCCACTATTCCTGTGATTATTTCTGCTCATCTATCTCAAGAACAGGAAGATAGGTTGTTGAGTGTGCTTAGAGACCATAAGGGAGCTATTGGGTGGTCAATTGACAATTTTAAAGGGAATCTCCATTCCATGTGCATGCACAAGAGTTTTCTTAAGGAAGGTTACAAGACGTCAATGGAGCACCAAAGAAGGAGATAATCAATTGGTAAGATGCTAGAATCATCTATCCCATCTCTGATAGTTCATGGGTAAGTATTGTACAAGTGGTTCCAAAGAAAGGAGAGATGATCGTGATCACTAATGAGAACAATGAACTCATCTTCTCCAGAACAGTGTCTGGCTGGTGAGTTTGCATGGATTACCAGAAGGTATACAAGACGAGTAGAAAATATTATTTCTCTCTACTCTTCATTGACCAAATCTTAGATAGATTGGCATGGAAAAACTTCTCTTGTTTCCTTCATGGCTATTATGCCTACAACCAAATTGCCATAGCCCGTGAAGACCAAGAGAATAATACTTTTACATGTCCTTATGGGGCATTTGCATTCAGAATGATGCCCTTCGGCTTGTGCAATGCCTCTGCAACATTTCAGCGTTGCATGTTTTCCATTTTTCTTATATGTCGGAAGAAGGCATGGAAGTTTTCATGGATGATTTCTTGGTCTTTAGGAGACTCATTTGATTTATGTCTCCATACTTTGGAAAATGTTTTAAAGATAAATGAAGAGGCACATCTAGTTTTAGATTGGAAGAAATGCCATTTGATGGTCTAAAGGGCATAGTCAGGGTTCATAAATTATCAAGCAGAAGGGCTGTTTTGGGCTCGTGTGAAGCTAATGACTATGCAGTGGGGGTCAAACCAGAGACCGTGTATTCAGATCTATAAACTATTCTAGTAAGACCATTAATGAAGCCCAACTTAATCACACAACTACAGAGGAAGAGTTGTAAGAAGAGTTGTTGGCTGTGGTGTACACTTCGGAAAAATTCAGAGAATACCTCATTGGGAAAAAAACCATTGTGTACACCAATCACTCATCCATTAGATATCTGGTCTCCTAGAAGGATGCTACGCCTAGGCTTATCAGATGGATCCTCTTACTGCAAAAACTTTACTTGGAGATCAGAGATAAGAAAGTCAAGGAAAATTCTGTGAGTGACCATTTTCTAGATTAGAGGATGGTGAGAGTAGAGAGAGAAAACCCATGATAAATGAGAATTTCCATGATGCACAATTGTTCTCTATCAAGAGTCACATGGCTCCTTGGTATGCTGACTTTGTTTACTACATAGTTGGCAAAGTGTTATTGCGAAATCTAACTGGCCAGCAATGAAAGATGTTCTTCCATGACTTGAAGTACGTTGTATGGGATGAACCATATTTATTCAAGAGATGACATGATCCGATCTTGAGAAGGTGCAACCCAAGCTCAGAGAAGGAAGACATTTTAAGATTTTGCCATGATTCAGGCTATGGTGGGCATTTTGGAGGAAAACGGACTGCAGTCAAACTCCTCCAATCTTGTTTTTATTTGCCAAAATTGTTCAAATATGCCAATGCATGTGGAATCTTATGATAGGTGCCAAAGGACCATCAATATTTGTCAAAGGTTCGAGATGCCATTGAATAACATTCTTGAGGTTTAAATCTTTGATTTTGGGGGCATTGACTTGAGGGGCCCTTTTATGCCCTCGTTTGGTAGTCAATACATCTTGGTGCCTGTGGATTATGTTTCCAAATGACTCCAAGGTGGTGATAAAATTTATGCAAAAGATTTTCTTCTCACGGTTTGGAGCTCCTAGAGCTCTGATTAGTGAGGGCGGTACTCATTTTTTGTAACAAGTACCAAGAGGGAGTGTTGGCCAAGTATGGAGTCGCCCATAGAGTAGCTACAACGTACCACCCTCAATCCAATGGTCAAGCTTTAATTTCTAAGAGATAAATCAAGAGAAATCTTGAGAAGACCGTAGGGCCAGGTACAGAATATTGGTGTACGATGTTAGACGCCCTGTAAGCATGTCAGACAACTTTTAAGACTCCCATTGGGATGTTTCCATTTAGGCTTATCTATGGCAAGACATGCATCTCCCGGTGGATTTTGAGAACCATGACTACTGGGCAATTAAGAAGCTTAACCCGAATTGTAATTTGGCCAGCGAGAGGAGGATCCTCCAATTCAATGAATTGGAGTTCAGATTAGAATCCTGTGAGAATGCCAAGATCTTCAAGGATAAAACCAAGAGATGGTATGACCTTAAGCTAATTTCTAGGAGTTTGTGAAATGTTTTCATGTTTTATTTTCATTAAATAATTGAAATTTGTAAGAAATGATATTGCCATTTTTTATTAGCTCGACACGTGACCAGTGGTTTGGCCCCACCACGGCATAACAGCTTGACGTCGTGGCAAGAGACTTGACGCCACACACGTCAAACCTCGACGACGTGGCAGAGGCTTAGGTACCACACGACATCACATAGTCTTTGATGGTAGTTGAGAAATGTAATGGGCTTTTAAATGCCAAATATTTTAGGGAAAAATTATAAGGGTAAGTGCGAAAATTGGTTTTACACCAAGCTTCATTCATGCCTTGTCTCAGAAAACCACAGAAATCCTTACCCCCTCTAAATCCCTTCAAAACTGCCTTCTTCAACATCTCAAAGCTGTCTCAATGCCTCACTCCATAGTAAGGGACAAAGCTAGGTTCTCTTATCCACAGCAACTGAAGGCAAGGACTTGGAGATTAGAAGCACAAGTTCAATGGTGAGTATAATCCCTTTGGTGGTTTATCTTTGAGAGTTTTGTTTAAAATGGAAGAAGAGAAGTGCAAAGAGTGCCGTAGGTCTTCCAAGAGATCAGAACAAGAAAGGGGAAAGGATATATTTGATGAAGGAATGTGTAGCTATGAACGACAAATGAAGAGAAAGTTGGAGATGATTTTCAAACAACCTATTGAAGGTTGTATCTCAGTGGTAACAGAGTTTTATCCTAACCTCACTCCATTCACCCACAAAACATTTCAGACTGATGCAAAACAACGAAGTTTAAATTTTTATCCTGATCTCCTACATAAGTCCCTGGCCCCATTACAACCAAGCAAAGACCTAAAGATCCAAGGGTGATCTCTCACGATTAGTGGAGAGAGGAGTTGAGAGTCAGCTTATGCAGCCCTGGACTAAAACTCTTGAGTGCATGGTAGCAAAACTTAAAATATAAAAATAAGAAACTATTGATCTAAATCTACTACATACAACCTACCTTGACCTTCTCACTCTCCATTCCTTAGCTAAGCATGTGCTTGATTTGCACAAATGGCTCTATAAAAATTTGCCTGTACACAAGCATACCTGCCGCACCAAATAATATACTAGATGAGTCCTGATCGATCCCATAGGGACAATTACTACTTATTAGCAAATGAATTCTCCAACACTATATCTAACTACAAAAATTAACAAGAGTGGTCAGAAGTATATAAATTGTATAAACTACAAAACGATACTAAAACTTGCTAATTACGGAGTCTGCCTAAAGTGATATACGCTGACACGATTAAAACTTAAAGATTTGGAGTCAGGCGGACGTGCTTTCATGTGATAAATAGGGGATTCATGTAATATTTGGTTTGGTGTGTAATTACTAAAGCTTGTTAGCAAATCTCGAATACAGTACGCATAACCCTCTCTTGAGGTGCTACGATCGTGCCTCCCTCCTTAGCCCTATTTGTCTTTCGAGGTCAAGGGCATAAATCAAAGGCCAACAGCTCAGCCATCCTGACCATGTGTATTCGGACGCTTCTCTCAAAGTCCACGTCGAACCCCTCACCTGCCACTGCCACCCTTACAGTCGATTTGGATCTCACACGCAAGTTGTAGGGTGTCTATCCTCGCATATTCTCTCGGTTTCAACGAGGACATCAGATTTATACGATTAGGTCGTAAATCCCATTGTATACCATGCTTCCCATAATGTCAACAACACTAAATTGAAGATGGATTACACTAATAAGAATTGAAATTACATGAATCCTTCCAAATATCACATTACAACAAGAGCCCTCCTGAGGGTGGTTAGCTGGTCATAATAAGGATTAGGGAAAAGTCCATACAAGGCATGGTAACTAAAAAAACACTCAATAGATTGAAATACAAAGATAAAATAGGGAGAAGAACTTTCCTTCTACTCCCAATCTGCTTCGTCTTCCACCCTTTGCTCCTCGGAGTGTTTCTCCCTTCCTCGAAAGTGCATTCGTACTACCTATTTATGGGGAGTCTGAAAGATTACCCTATTTTTGTTCCATAATAAAGCCGTCACCACGTGGTGTTGGAGTTTTCCTATGGCATCAAGTCTTGGCGTCGATTGTGGCACCATACGATTCTGTGGCATTGTGCTATGCATTTCTTTGGGTGACGAGGCACGAGAATATGCTAGGATGAGCGCTCCTGCGTTGAGATCGGATGCTGAGGCACCGCATGAGCGAGGATGAGCGCTCCCGTTGAGATCGGACGCTGAGGCACCGCATGAGCGAGGATGAGCTCTCCTGCGTTGAGATCAGGCGCTGAGGCGCTCAACCCAAAATATTCTACTGGTCCAAGCACCCTGCGCCGAGTCAGGTGTCGAGGAGCTTGACACGATCATTTTCTTGTTCGCAGTTCTTGTTCAGGCGCCGCAGCTTCAATCCTGGCGCCATGTGGCGTCAGCCACTTTGGTTCTGCAATTGACACTCCGATGTCGTGGCTTCGACTCTGGTGCCTTGTGGCATCGTGCACAATGTTGCTCCTCTACTTGGTGCAATGGCTTCCAATCTGATGCCATGTGGCGCCGGCTTTTGCATTGCTCCAAAATGGGGTATTTTAGCCTAAAAAGCATGGTTGAGATCCTTCCCTCTCGAGTCTGAAACTACAAATAAACACCCAAAGCGAGTGAGAATGATCTCAACCCATTATAAAATATGGTCTAAATCGCAACATATTTTCCACTAACCAAATACCCCAAACTTAAATATTTGCTCGAGAAACGAGCAAAGGCCTTTATCTGAAAGCCAAACATTCGATTTTGTTGATCAAAATGTGATCAGTAGTCATGCAATTCAAATTTAAAAAGAAAAATCAAAACTCCAACTGGTGGTTCATTTATTGAATGGTTCATTTAAGAGCATTTACTCACATAAAAAAAAATTTAGTTTGCTCCATGCTTAATAACTTCTATAGTATATCTCATTATGTGCTTTTTCCATTAGTCCACTTTCCATACACTTACGAATTCACTACTAAGACTCCATAAGCTAATTTCAAACTCCACTATCCACTAATCTTAGAGAGATGATCCTAAGATGCTTAGGAATTTTCTCGATTGGAATGGTGCTAGGGACCAGGTAGGTCAAAAGGTTAATCATTGAAGTTTAAATCATTCAGCATGCACAACTTAACCAGATTGAGATAATTGAAGCTCCCCTATCAATACAAAGCTGCTAACTTAAACTTAAGCTTTGGCCAATTGCAAGCCAATTTTTCACATCACCCTTTATTTGAGATTTTCCTTCCTTTGTAGCATTGGGTCAGTCATTATTTTGATGATTCTATGTACACAACTTGCTGCATAAGTTTTTTTTTCCTTACAACTTTCATATTTCTTTGCCCTTAGGAGTTTCAATTCCAACCTGATTTAGTAATGCAATTTGAATGATGGGTCGTTCAAGAAAAAGTTAAAAACAAAAGTAGGTAAATGGGGTGGTTTGAAAAAGGTCAGATTGGAAAAGGTATAGTTTGCATAGGCTCAAAATTTTGGGTAACTAAGTAATATACACAGGTTGGCTTCAAAGGCCCAAACGATTCAACCACAGCCTAATTCATCTCCTTGGATTTTCTTCTCTATCTATTTTGCTTTGAGCTTCATTCAAAACTAGTTCTAGTATTGAAGAATGAAGACTAAGTGTATACCACCATTCAATTCACAAACCTAGCACTAATGAGATAGCTATATTGGCGAGGTAGTGCATGGCTCGGAAAAAAACGGTTTAAGGCTTGCTAGACTCTTTCATACTACCATAGAACTAATGACCATCAACATAGAGTAGTTAATTTTGGTAATGTATAAGAGAGTTACAATTTTTGAAAATCTTCACTTCACATTGAAATTAACTCAATCATGCAAACTAGAAAGGGATCACTTAAGCCTGAGCATGTTATTCCCTTACCCCAAACTTAAATGAAAGATTCTCCACAATGCTTGAATTGAAAAATTGAAATAGAGAGGGGGTGAGAAACTCCCTGGTTGTGCTTGTAGTCGCCTCTTCTTTGCTGCACCATGGGGATCTCGGATTGGTGTTTGCAATGCCTAACCACAAGGTTCTTTAAGAGCACTTATTGAAAATATAAATGGCTAACTAACAAGACTGTAAGACAATTTAACTGGAGATAGAAATTGACATTCATAACCATGAAGGAGCTGTCTGTTACATTCGTTCATCGAACCAGAGAGTGTAAATCACACAAGTCATGTTTCATAACTGCCATCAACAAAAAGTGACAAAGAAAATTGTACTAGAAATGACCTGTGTTCACCATAGGTTACAAAATTCCATTCAAATTCCTAGAGATATAAATTTGATGTCTCTCATCGGTCCTTCTCATTCTACTCACTATCACTTTCTTCGCTATCCTCCTTGATCTCCTCCTTTTCCTTTGTGGGCTGTAGCTGTGGAGGGCTATAGAGAGGAAACCCTTACTGCTGAGATGGGCTTTGAGTTGCACACTATATGTGTACTTGTTGTATGCACTGCATAGGTCAAGGCAACATTTTTGTGATGTTGGCAATGTCATCCTGCAAGCTGTTGTTTCCTTCTTCTCTTGCAGGTCTCCACTTACAGTGACATCTCCAAGTTTCTTCCTTTGCTAGCTTCTTCCCCTTGTCATGTTAGGGTGGTGACTTATCTCCTACCATTTCACTGCTCTTGATCTTGGGTGTAGCAAAATGGGGTAAAGAAGGAACACTGATCTCGACAGCCACCCTAGGATCCTAGAGGTTACCCTTGGCCACATTGAGTCTCGCAAAAATCCCTTTTTGAAATGCAAGTAACTGTGATAGGAAGCTAACAGATGCTGTTTGATCCGAGTATAAATAAAAAATACTATATAAAATACTCTTGTTTGGACGCAAACGACTCTATAAATATTCACCAGTATGCAAGCGTACATGTCTCACCAAGTAATATTCTGGACGAGTCCAGATCAATCCCACAAGGACTAGTACTACTTACTCAAAAATTAATTCTCTACAACTATATCTAACTACTGAAATTAGCAAGAGTTGTCACAAGTATCTTAATTGTATAAACTACAAAAAGATACTATAACTTACTAATTACGGAGTCTGCCTAAAGTGATACATACTCACGCAATTGAAGCTCGAAGAATTGGAATCGGGGGACGTGGACTAATGTGATAAATGGGGAATTCACATAATATTCAGGTTGGGGTGTAATTCCTATAGCCCGTAAGCGGATCTGGAATTCATTACGTGTAACCCTCTCTCAAGGCGCTACGATCATGCCTCCGTCCTTAGCTCTATTTGTCTTTCAAGGTCAAGGGTTTAAAGCAAAGGCCAACAATTCAGCCAACCGGACCACTTGTGTTCACACACTTCTCTTGAATTCCACCGGCGCACTCCTCACCAGCCACTGCACCCTTATAGTCGATTAGGGGATCACACACAGGTTGAAGGGTGTCTATCCTCGTTTGCCCTTTCGGTCTCCTTGAGGACATCAGATTTAAACGACGAGGTCATCAATCCCATCGTATATAACACATCCGATAATGTCATCCACACTAAATTAAAGATGAATTACACTAATAAGAATTGAAATTACTTGAATCGTTACCAAATATCACAATACAACACGAACCCCCCTAATGGTGCTTAGATAGGCGTAATAAGGATTAGGGAAAACTCCTAATTCGAACCGATACAAGGCATATTAGGTAAACACACACTCAATAGATAGAAATACAAAAATAAAAGAGGGAGAAGAACTTTCCTTCTACTCCCAATCCGCTCCGTCTTCCTTCCTTTTCTCCCCTGGAGTGCTCCAAGGCTTGCACAGCCTCTAGGGCACGTAGGCACAATGTTATGGATATATTAGGGTTACATAGCATTATGGGCCATTACTGGGCTTTATTATGTGGGTTTTACTAGATTATGTTTTTATTTTTAAATATTAGTTTATTAGGGTATTTTTTGTAAGTCCTTGTTGGAATGGACTAATTTGTAATTATGTATCTTTTCATTATTATAAATAGAAGGTTTCCCCCCTAGACTGATGAGGCCAGAATTAAAGATCAAAACCCTAGTTTTCTTCTTCTCTTTTCTTCCTCTGAAACCCTAATTCTCTTTCCTCTTCATCTTCTAAACCCTAACCCTAGCCCTATGTTCTTTTGCATCCTCTTTTGGAGAAAAACTCACCAGGAAACTAATTCTACAAGCCTCGTAATTTGCACTCTCAACCATCTTCAAAAGACACCATATGGGAGGTACGTTTTCTGGCAACTTCAAACGCCCCAACAAAGATACGGCCTTCTTGTTATAATAGGTACACCACTATTTTGTTTTCATAAGATTCAGTATACTAAAACACCGGAAGATGTTTTTTCCAAGCCTCGAGATGTACCACCTTGGCCATCTTTTTTATTGAATTCTGGGTTTTCCTCACCATGACGCTGAACCCAAATTTGGTTTCCTTTTTCCAGCACCTGGCTAGCCTTTACTCTAAAAATATATATAGGTTTTAATCATTGCTCTAGGATGAATGTCTGCCTTGCTTTCTTTTTGAAAGCCGACTACCCTAGGCTCTCCAAATCATATCCCAAACTGGTCACCATGCTTTCTGTCCAAACCTAGAAAACTAGATGTTCAAAATTGGGCTCCAATCCACAACCTTCCTTCTTAATTCCAATGGAGTTATATTTGTGTGAATCTTGGGGGCCATCTCTGCCCAATTCCCTGGCAGTCAGGCAACCAGAATCGGCTGAGAATTTCCCTTCAACGAATCTCTTTTTCAGCATTCATCTCCTCCGACAATCCTTCATATTTCTGGAATCTCGCTAACATTTCTCTGCCTTTGACCGCTTCCTCTCAAATTTAATTATTCATCCATCTATATCGGACCTTTTCATACATAAGACATCATTCATTCATGGCTCAAAGAAATGAAAATGAATCCCTTAGTTGGAAAGAGCTGAAAATTCTTTCCAAATAGAAGTCATGAATCAAGTACTTAATCCTCCTCTGGAAGTAATTACGACTTAAGGTCCATTCGATATTGTCTTGACATGAGGATAATTTGAATGTCAAGAGGTTTCAAAATTCTACCGTTGAAAGAATCTTCATGAGACCCGTTATAGGTATTGAACATGAAAACAAATGGGATGGAATGAAAGGGAGAAGAAGATATTTGTGTTGAGCATTGCTATCACTTATATACAGGAAGTAGTTAAGTGAAATACAAAAAACAATAGGCTAAATATATGTTAAACTAACTTCCTACTATAATGTTAAACTCAAAACCTACAAAGTCGGATCAAAACCTAACTTATTTTGACTATACAAGAGACTTATCTATTTCAACAAATATTATTCAGCAGGATCTAGAGTTATCTATTTCAACACTCTTTAACTCTGATGCTGCAAACACAAAGTTTCTGTCTGAGAATTTCAAATCTTGTTTTAGGAAGGGCTTTTGTGACACATCAGCACTTTGGTCTTCTGTCTTGAAATGAATTAGTTGCACCTCTTCTTGGTTCTGTACTTCCCTCAGAAACCTGGACGTTGAAGTGTTTTGTTCTACCATGAATGACTGGATTGTTGGATGTTGAGATTGTAGCTTTATTATTGATGACATGTCGTTGCTGCCACAAAATTAAATCAATTCTTAACCCCGAAAATAATTCACAACAAAACATAGGTAAGAAAGGATCGATCCCACGAAGTGTTTTGTGCATAACATTTAAGATTTATTTTAATAGGAATACATAAATCCTACACGGTTTATGGGGGATTGGTAAAAACTTGAAAAATAAAACAAAGAACTATTTATCTACTATATACAATTTACTTGCCGCTTTTCACTCCCAATCCCTTGGCTAAAACTGTAATAACTAAAATTTAGATCTGGTGTTATACTCTTGATAGGTTGACAAAGAAAAATTCATTAGCTGGACTCCCCCTTAATTTCATATAATAAAACCAATTGAGCAAAGGTTTCAGTTAATTCATATTTTAAGCACGAATTTAATCAACCCAAACTAAACTAAACATACCAACATCTTCAAAATAATTTGTTTAAATCATTCTTTAGTTGAAATTAAGATAGGAGTGACCTCTCCAAATCCAACTATTTGCTTTTTTAAATATCAAAAGTTGAAAACTTTCATGCGAGATGAAATGATAGCCAAACCATTTCATTCAAAATAATCTGTTTAAATCATTCTTTAATCAACAAGTCGATTGTGATTTAAATATCAAAAGTACCAACACTAAATTTAATGAAGTTCAAACAATCTAAATAATAGCCAAACCATTACAAAAAACAAGGTACAAGAGATTTCCGAAAGACAAATAAGGAACAAAGTTGGAACAAAGCATAATAAGTTGGAAATTAAATTAAGATCAGGAACTTTCCCCTTTTGAGAGTTTGCTGTGACACATCCCCCTGGATAATCGTTTCTCCTCCACGGACAACAAACCAGCTTGCTTCCAATGGGTTCTTCCACTTCTACAACATATCCCAACCTTGTCTCTATTGCCTTTCTCACTCTCTTGCTAGGGAGTGATAAGTGTAAGATAAATCTCCCTCTTTCTCTACTCTCCAAAGAAAATTTTCTACTCTAAGTCTCTCTTCAAAAAGATCACAAAACCCTTATTTATAGGTGATTTTCGGATTGTTTTTCTTCTCCTTCTTCAATACAGCAGTTCTTGAATTAATCAGCCACTTCTTTGCTTTAATATCCAAGTTAATGGCCCAAAAACTGCCCTCTCTTTATCCTCTACACGATCTCCAAGTGCCTTTCACATTTCCCCCATATTTTCTGCAACTGATCACTTCTTTTTCCTCTTTCCTGGTTGAATTGAATAAGGGTAGTTGAGTGAAAATACGATTTAAGGTAGGGGGCATTTTTGTCATTCGATTTTATGCCCTTGTTTCCACTTGATTGGGGCTTTCTTTCTGGGATTAATTCGTCCTGGTAGTTATTTCAACTTGGTGGTTATTGAGCTGCACTTTCTTGGGTGTGGGCTTCTAAATGTTTCATGTTTTCTTCTTTGGTCTTTCACTTGAACAAGCAGGAGCTTTGAACTCAATTTCGACCACAACTCATCCCGATTCTGAGAAAACGCAAAAGACAAATGTTGTAGGTTTCTTTGTTAGCTTTCCAATGCATCTTCAATATTTAGAATCTGATCACATAGTAAGATGTTATGATCAAAATACGAAAGATACGTAAATACATGAAAAACAACTAATTCCACACCTTTATCAATTAAAAATAGAATTTACCCTTTCAAAACTAAAAATTGATAAATCTTTGCAAATAAACTCAAATAATGCCCAATATGTAAGCAAAGTAATTAAGTTGAAGTGATCAAAATCTGCGAAAATATGCACTTATCAAGTATCCACAAAAATAGTTGTTTTCCCTTTATTCTATATGCGAGATCAGCCAAGATAGTTTCTCGAGTGAAAGAGCCTGATTAACAACTAATACAATTGCCACATATCTAAGAATCCTTTTTCCTGCTTGAAAGTTGATTTCACTTGCACAGTGCATGTATCTTGATAATATACTTACAACATGCATGATATGAGGCCTAGTAGCTGTTAGATACTGTTACAAATTAGGGGCAGACTAGTAATTTTACTAAAGTTTAGTTAGTTATTATTTATTTATTAGAGTAGCTTACTTGCTCTTCAAGCCATGCATGGCATTGCTATAATTTTGTATTTTCGGACTCTATTAATCCATTGCTTAGGGTTGTGGGTCATTAACACCACACGACATCTTTCCTTCATCTTCTCCTCCTTCCTCTCGCTTCCCCTCAATTTCACATCGTATCGGACCGTTTTAACTAATCTAGGGCATCTGAGTTTGAATTCTCTTCTCTACCAATCATAAGTCGAATCAAGTTCTGGAGAGGTCTTAGATTTTGGGCAATCCATAAAGTTTGTGTTTTTTTCAAGTTCTTCTACCATTATCCTTTAAAAATGGCTTCATTGTTGATTGAAGTGTTTTGTGTGTGGGTTTACTCCTGAAAGGAGTTCTTTTGCTCTACTAGGTTCGTAGGAACCTGTATTTGCGACAACTATTGTTGTTGTTGGGTTCAGTAGGAACTTGTATTTGCGACAACTATTGCTTTGTTGGCTGGGTTCGTAGGAACCTGTATTTACGACAGCTATTGCAACTGCTGGTACAAACATGAATTTTACATTGCCTTGGGATTCAAGCTGCACCAAAAACCTATCTTTAAGCTGTGGAAATCTGCCACTTCCGGTCACAGTAGTTTAAACGTGTTTCGAGCTTCCAGTCACGTAAAACTCGTGTTTTTTCCACTACCTCGGGATTCATGCCACAAAAAAATCCTGTTTTTAAGTCCCTTTTTTATATGCTAAAAACATCAAAGTTAGGGCTGATGTCAAAGATTTTCATCAATCATCTTGAGAATTAGCTGTTGGTATATTTTTAAGACTTATTTGGGATTTTCTGCATCAATTGTGATCTCCTGGGTTGTTGTTTTATTATGTGTGATAATCTGATTTGTTTACAATCTATATATCATGTCTACTAGTGAGACATCTGATTCTGGAATTTCTACTGGGGTTACTATTTTAGATAAAGATACTATTCAGATCACTTCTCACAAGTTGAATGGTGAAAATTATTTGGTAAGGCTATCCTCGGTTACAAAAAAAAATTGGTTGCTAAGATGAAAGAGAGTTATATTCTCGAACGTCCCCAAGAGAAAATTACTATGATATGAAGAGCTAAGATTTGCAAGTTCAGACTTGGATCACTGCAAGTATAATAGATGACATAGCCAGACAGTTATGAGCGGTCTTACAACTAAAGATTTATGGGACACTCTTATTGATATGTTTTCTCGGAAAAAAGAATTTTGATATTATTTTTTGTATAAACAATTTTATGATGTCTTCAGGTGAGAAATTAGTAACTCAATATTTTATTCAGATGAGAGGTCTTCTACAGGATATACACAATTATCCTCTAGATTCGAATGTTAGTGTTATAATGTGACAGAGAAATCAAGTAAATGTTGCTCGGTTTTTAGATGGGCTGGGAGTTGAGATTGATAGTGTTCTAGCTCAAATTTTGGCTGTCAGGAAAGATAATATTACTCTAGAGGATGTGTATAATAAAGTCCATAATGCTAAGTCCACTTATCTCTCATCATCGAAAGGTTCTTCAGAGAAAAATTCTGCACTTAAGAGTACATCCACCTTTCATAGCAATAATTCTTTCTCCAAAGGCAACCATGACAGAGGTAAATACCCTTCTTTAAAAAAGGAGATAGAAAATGCAAGCATTGTGGCAGAAACAATCATGAGTCTAAGAGATGTTGGGACAAGTTTGGCAAACCAGCTTGGGCAATCAGTTCTTGCTGAGTTGATTCAATGATTGATGTGCAAGATCCAGTGGCAGCAATGCAAGATTTTTGTCCAAATTTGCCAAGAAGTCAAGTTCTTCTTCTTCCTCGGCTATTGTGCCATCAACTTCCTACCTGAACTACTACACTTCAGGTCTCTTCTCCACAATGGATTATTCACTCTAGGGCATCTAGTCACATGTCAGTGACTCTTCACTTTCTTTTCATCTATTTACTACTCGAGATTTGTTACTCTAACTGATGGTTCTACCTCTAGTATTCTTGGTGAAGGAACAAATTCTATTAGTTCTGTGCTTATCTTGCATTATGTTTTATTTGTCCCAAAGTTTCCCATCAATCTTCTTTCTGAGTCAGTTAACCAAAGATTAGTCTTGTTCCATAATATTTTCTCCATCTCGTTGTTCAAGACTTGCAGACGAAGAGGAGATTGGTTTGGGCCGTGAGAGTGCTGGCCATTATATGATGGAGACATCTAACAGTGATACTGCCATGCATAATACTGAGTGTCTAATCTGCTTCATCTTCGGCTTGGACACCCTTCACTTTGGAGAAACTTTGTCAATTTTTTCCTTTCATTCCATGAAACACACAAGTGCAATGTATTTCGTGTTAGTTAGGCAAACATCACAAATCTAGTTATTTGCCTAGTAATAGTCGAAGTAGTCATTTATTTGATTTAATTCATTTGGATGTTTGGGGGTTATATCTAATCTCCACTAGTTTTGGTCATAGTTTTTTTTTCCACTTTATTGATGATTTCAGTATAGTTACTTGGGTGTATCTCCTTCAGGAGAAATCTGAAGTTGTTCATGTATTTCAAACCTTTATTCCGGAAATAAAGACTCGGTTTTTTTCACTTTCTTTGAGGAATTATCCAATTTTGATGCTTCCTCTTCTATTCATCCTGGTGCCCCCCTTGATTCTTCTCCTCTTGTGTTGCCTTGTCTTGTTAGTAATTATTTGAATGTCTCACCTCATGTGTCAAGTGCACCAAAGTGTCTATTTTTATCCTCATTTACAGTTTTACTCCAGACGCTAAAGCAATCTCATCAAGACTGCACCCTCTAGTCGAATCATCTTCCTCGAAATCAGTAGGACTTCCAGTTGATGATAGTCACTTTCCTATTGCTCTTGAAAGGGTAAGCGTTCTTGCACTCAACATCTTGATTCTCGCTTTGTTTCATTGTATCCTCTTTCTCCTTCTTATCATCAATTTACATTATCTTTTTCTTTTGTTTCCATTCCATCTCGTATATCTGATGCTCTTGTTAAACCTGAATGGAAGTTAGCCATGGATGTGGAAATGCAGGCTCTTCGAAGAGGGGTACATGGACCATGGTTCATCCACCTCTGGGTGCTTGAAAGGTTGGTTGTCGATGGGTCTATACATTGAAATATAAATCGGATGGGACACTAGAAAGATACAAGGTGATTAGTTGGTAAAGGGTATACTTAGACACTTGGGGTGGACTTCTTTAAAACCTTCGCCCCGTTGCGGACTCAATCATGTACGTATTTTAATATCGATTGCTACTAACAAATCTTGGCCCTTGTTTGTACTTGACATTAAAAATGCATTTCTTTATGGTGATCTACAAGAGGAAATTTATATGTAACAACCACCTGGTTATGTCCAATAGGGGAGGAATCTAAGGTTTTAGTCTTCATAAGTTTATATATAGGTTCAAACAAAGTCCTCCAACCTGGTTCGATAAATTCAGTATTGTGGTAGGTAATTTCGATTTTAGAGAAGTCATTGTCATCATTCTCTTTTTATTTTACGACCTCTTGGACTAATTGTTCCTCATGGTATATGTTGATGATATAGTTCTCACTAGTGATGATTTAGCAGTATGAATGAGGTTAATCAATTATGGATAAGCCATGTACGGTTCATCTCGATGCTACCCACCACATTCTAAGTATTTTAAAGGTGCACCGGATAAGGGGCATCGATTTGATTCTTATGGTCATATTGATATTGTTGGGTACTTTGATGCAAACTATGTTGGTTCAAGACTGATAAGAAGTCTACTACTAGATATTGTATCTTTCGGGTAGAAAATTGATTGGATGGAGAAGTAAGAAACAAAATGTTGTAGCTCGTTCTAATGTTGAAGCTGAATAGAGGTCTATGGCACATACTGATTAGTAAAGTTCTTTGGGTACAATTTGTGCTTTCTGATTTGCGGTTAAGTGATGACAAACCCATTGTGTTGAAGTGTAATAATCAAACTGCTATATTTATAGTGAGCAATTTTGTGTTTCACGAAAGGACAAACCATATAGAGGTTGACTATCATTCGTGAAGGAATTCTGAAGGACAAGGTTGTTACTCCATATGTTAATTCTAAAGAGGAGTTGGCTAATCTACTCACAAAAGGTCTTGGGCGAAAATATTTTAATTATCTTCTCTCCAAGCTGCGTCTTCATTAAAATTTTTTTTTTTTTTTTGATAGTTGGTTTTTCATTATCAAGTTTCCTAATTAGGCAAAAGAAATACAAGAAGTTACGCAAAAGGCCGTTACAAAGCAATAGCTGAGTGAACTATGAATCCCATACAAGAAGTTGTTCCCCCAAGCTCAGCATTTAAAAAGCACTTGAGGCCTTGGAGAAGGCTCATTGCCTCCGCTGTGATGGAATCAACCACGCCAATAGGGCCCGCATAAGACAAGATGGAGTCACCATGGTGGTTCCGAATAAGTCCTCCCACACCGGTGGGTCCCAGATTTCCAAGGGACGAGCCATCAAAGTTCAGCTTAAATGAAGATCAGGAGGTGGAGTCCATACTTGAATTCTACTCATAGTACCACTACCTTCTCTAGCGTGGGCTGCCCATGAGGTCCAAAGAGTGTTGCACTCAACCCCCTTAAATTTTTTCTGCAATTTGAGCCAGTGAAGAATGTGGTATTGTATGACATTGCAAATTTCCCTCCATCCCTTGTCCTTGTTATTAAAAACTCGGTTATTTCTCTCTTTCCAAATCACCCAAGGAATATATCCTAGACAACAATAAATCATCAGCTTTCATTTGGAAGATAAACCAAGTGAGCCGACCATATTCAGAAGCTCATAAAAGTTTCGAGGCATAACCAAGTCAGTTTCAAATTTGTTTAGGAAAAAAAAACCAAATTTTCCAGCTGTATTGGCAATGGAGTAATAAATGATTCACAGTTTCTAGTTCCTCATTACATTTGGGGCATGTAATTGAAGGTAATTGCATTCCCCTTCTGGTCAACAAGTTTATAGTTGGCATCCTTCCACACAGGAAGTACCATGCAAAGAATAGTTGCTTCCATGGACATGAGAGTTTCCAGGCAGCAGCAGAGCAGATGAGGGCTATTGCCCTGAGACATGATATACGAGTAACTTGTGCTAGTAGAGTAAACCCCAGTTAGGTGTGGTTTCCAAATGAGTTCATCATGTTGATCCTTTCTTAAATATTGTTTATCCAATTCTTCTTGTAATCCCACAATCTCTATAGCTTCTTCATCGGTGAGGCTTCTACGAAGACAAGAACTCCAGTCAAGGGCCCTCAATTGTCCCGATGGGACCAAGTATAGTGCATAGCTGGTTTTGAGCAAGTAGGAAGATCCGTGGATATCTGTCAGCTAGGGGAGCCTCACCCATCCAATGATCAGTCCAGAATTTTGTCATGTCCCCCTTACGAGGCTGAATAAGAACATTCCTTCGGAAGAAAGGAAGAAGCTTAATTATTCTCCGCCATGCAGGGGAGAGTCGCGAAGTACTTGAGGGTTCCAGCCACCAAAAACCATTTCTATTGCCCATTGTAAGAGTTACTAGTCGCTTCCAAGTCACTACACTAGTGGTATTTAACTTCCAAAGCCATTTAGCCAATAGAGCTTCATTCATCTCCTTAATTCTTCGAATGCCCAGCCCACCATCAGATTTGGACTTGCACACTTCCTCCCATTTTAGGAGGTGAATCTTTGATTTTTCAGAAGACCCAGACCACAACGTGAGTCTTCTAACTTTAGTAAGTTGGGATGCCACTTAAACATTCTTTAATCAACGTGAGTCTTCCAACTTTAGTAAGGAGTTTACCCTGCCATGTAGTCAACCAGATGTGTAACTTCTTAATAACTGTATCCCATAAACTTTTTGGAGCTTTCTTGATAAAAAAAAAAGGGGAGTCCCAACTCATGCTGGCCAATACGACAGCCAAACATGCTGGCCAACTCATTTAAATTGTCTTCATCCATTGCAAAGCCAAAGATTGCTAACTTGGCCCAATTAATTCTCAAACTCGATGCTAACTCAAATGCCATCAAAATACCCTTAATGATTCACAGCTGTTCAATAGAGCCTTTACAAAACAAAATAGTGTCATCAGCAAATTGCACAAGTGGGGCACGAAGGTGACCACCATCAATGATTGGATCAATACATCCCTCAGTCATAGCTATATATAGAAGGCTCCTCAGGCCTTCCCCAGCAAGGTTGAAGAGCATTGGTGATAGTGGGTCACCTTGTCTGAGCCCTCTAGATGGCTTTATAAAACCGTGGGAACCTCTTTTGATTAAGATAGAATAGCGAGCTGAGGAGATGCATGACATAATCTACTTCTTCCATTAGCATCCAAACCAAGTTGCTCTATCATGAATTTCAGGTAACTCCATGAAACTCGATCAAAAGCTTTTTCAAAATCAAGTTTTAATACAACCCTTGGTTCCAAGGACTGCTGACAAATATGGATAATCTTGTGGGTATTCATGACAACATCCAATGATTGTAGCTATAGCAGATTGTAGTCTTGCTCCCAGGCGTTTAGCAAGAATCTTGTAGGTGCCGCTAGTTAAACTTATAGGCCTGAAGTCTTTTACGAGCTCCGCACATTGCTTTTTAGGAATTAATGTAATGAAGGTGGCACTGAGGGCTGAAGAAGATAAACCATGCTGATGAAAGTGGTTAGACAAACTTACCACATCATCACGGATAATATGCCAAAAAGTGTTGTAAAATTCCCCATTATAACCATCCGGACCCGGAGCTTTATTACAGGGAATTCCTTGTCCAGCTGCTTCAATTTCTTCTAGGGAGAAGGGTATTTCCAATAAGTCAGCAACGTCACTTGTCAGCTTTTTAAAAGGACATCCTCTAAGTAGGGGCCGAGAGAATGATTCCTCAATATAAAGCGGTGAAGTAAGAAACAATGCAATTGCTGATTGCATATTTATCTAAAGTGATCTCCCCATCCACAGTGAGAGAAGAAATTTTATTTATTCTCCTTCAGTGTGAAGCAATAGCATGAAAGTATTCTGTATTGGCATCCCCCTCTAGCAGCCACCTGTCGCTAGCTTTCTGCCTCCAATGAATTGTCTCTAGTCTCAAGATATTGTTAAATTCCGTGACAGCTGAGATTCTAGCAGCCGATTCCTGATCACTCAAAGGTCTTGATTCTTCAAGTAGATCAAGAGAAGATTTTTTTGCAGTTAATTCCTCCTTAGCCAATTGGTCAGCCTTGAAGGCTTTAGACCAGATTTGCAGTCTCTCCTTTAACATTTTCAGCTTTGTGAACAGTGCCCTTCCAATCGGTTCATTAATAACCAATTCATTCCACCAATTCACAACGTTCTGATAGAAGTCATCCACCTCTAACCATTGATTATCAAAGCGAAAAGGGAGTCCACCCCAAAATTCAGAGCAAGTGTCAAGCATTATAGGCCAGTGGTCTGAAATGGATTTACCCCATACTTGCAGCATGTGTCTGGATACAAGTCCAACCAATCAGATGTGCGGAGCTGTGTGAGTGGGACAGGTGAGGGGGAAGATTGTTTTAGGTAGATGGATGAAAGGTGGCAATTATCCTGCACACTAGTATTATGTGCAGAAATGGCAGTCATGTTCTGAGTATGGTGGTTTTGGGGAGAGGAAAAAATCGGTGAGTTTGCAATTGGGTGGAACTCTTCCTCAGCAGCAGTGGCAGGCAATATCCCCGAGGGCTTTGCCACTATGAGGGGTAAATCTGAATCGTATTCCATATGAATGAGTGAAGAGGAGAGTTTTTCGGCCCCATGGCTTCTTGCTGGCAGAGTGGTGGTATGCTAATGCTTCTCCCTCCACAAATCTAGAGATGGAAAATTATCATTTGCTGAATTAGCTTGGTCGGGTTCAGAATTGGGCGAGTTGACTCAGTCAGCTGGGCGAGTTGATTCGGTCAGCTGAGCGAGTCGACACATCGTCTTCCTCCCTTTGATTCTTACAAACGATCCTGAATGGTGGGATGAATTCCTCAGGTCGCAATAGGATAGCGAAGACATTCTCCCCTACGTTGATGTCCATCCATTGCTCGGTAACAGGCCAACGAGGTGGCTTGACTCGGGCTCTTGCGTACAGCAAGTTCGTACCTTCGACTGATTCTTCATCAAGCTCTAGAACGGTGCCAAAGTTGCTCGCAATCATTTTTAGGGTATCCGCATCCAATATTTCGAGCATAATCCCCCAAATCTGAATCCACAAAGAGAGGGGGCTTGTTGCGTTTGTAGGATCCCACTTCAGTATTTCCCAACATGGGATTTCATCGTCTTGGTTCCAGGTTAAGAGTTTTGAGCTGGCTTCTTCATCAGTAACTGCAACTAGCCAGTCGCCTTCTCCCAAATACAAAGTCTGAGGTCGGTATTGTAGCTGCCATTTGGATGCGATCCATTTCCCCAATTCGGAAGCCTTCAACGTCTAGGTTTTGGTGACCCATTTTTGCTCCTGGCGTTTCGAATAGGGGGGCTCTCGGCTAATCTCAGCTCTACAGACTTCGTTTCACCTTTTACTAGACTTGGCCAGGGGGTTGTTTAGTAATGGAGGGCTCAGGTTGAGCACGGGGAAGCAGGTTCTGAAGGGCAGCAGTGATAGAGCTCCAGATTGAGACACCCTCATCCCCAAATTATGGGAAATAGATCCTTGTCAGCACTTTCCTTGCCCTAAAATGGACAAGTTTGCACTCCCAGGTACGTCGTTGGAAAGCCGAAATCAAGTATTGTGAACCTTCCCACCAAATCTCTTTCGAACCAGTCTGTTTGGCGTCTATAATTGCTTTCATCTGCGTCAAGTATAGCTCGCCCACTTCCATCGGGACTCTAATGAAAGCTTTCTTTGGTCCAGTCACAAGAACGAAGGAGAAATCCTTCCATGTAGTGTTGCGCTCCAGTTTCAGAGAGGAAGCACCAAAGCTCCAGGCTCCAAGGAGTCGGGAACGTCGTCCACCTTTCTTACCGCGTCGTTCCACTACTTTCCATCCTCCATCAGCATCTCCTTGTCGAACTCCGTCGGAATGGTGGTCTTTGTATCGTTGTCACCCGTCGCTCCTTTCGCTCTCTCTCGCCATCTTAGAATGTGTCTTCATGATATTTACGCTCCAGCCTGAGTGGGTGTTATAAATAAGGGGTAGTTTAATAATTTTACCAAATTTTAGTTAGTTATTATTTATTTATTAGATTCGGGTACTTGCTGCTCAAGCCATGAATGACATCGCTGTAATTTTAAACTTTCGGACTCTATTAATACATGGTTTAGGGTTGTGGGTCATTAAACTTTTGTACAGCCCTTCATTAACTTTTCCAGCTCCATCTTCTTTGATGAATTTCTCCTTGTGATTCATTGGAGTTGACGATGATTTGGAATCAGCCATCTTGAACATTTTTAGAATCTCCTCTGCATATTTTGAACAAGTCACAAAGATCTCACTTTGATTCTACTGCACCTGCATGCCAAGGAAAAAGACATTCTTCCAAGATCTGTCATTTCAAAGGTCTTTTTCATTTCTTCTTTAAACCTATCAATCAACTCCTTATTGCTTCTCGTGACAAGCAAATCATCAACATACAGAGATACTACTAGTATCTTCATCAGTCTTCTTAATATATAAAGTAAATTCACTTAAAATCTTTTCAAAGCCTAAGTTTATTAAATGTGCATCAATTCTGCTATACAATGACCTTGGAGCTTGTTTTCAACCCTACAAGGCCTTTTTCAGTCGGTATACCTTTTCCTCTTGTCCTTGAACTACAAAACTTTCAGGTTTCTCTACATAAATTTCCTCCTTTATGTATCCATTTAAAAATACTGACTTAACATCCATTTGGTACATAACCTGACCCTTTTGTGCAGCAAGAGCCATTAACATCCTTTTTGTATCCAACCTAGCAACCGCCGCAAAAGTTTCAGAGAAGTCAATTCCAAAAATCTGTGCATACCCTTTGACAACAAACCTTGCTTTATACTAGTTTACAGAACCATATGGATTTAGCTTGGTTCTATAAACCCACTTGACTCCTATAGCCTTCTTGTGATCAGGTTTGTCCACCAACTCCCAGGTCTAATTTTTTTCAATCATATTGAGCTCCACCTTCATTGCAAGTATCCATTTCTGATCGGTTGCAGCTTCTTTATATCCTGAAGGTTCCATTAAGGCAACATTACATCTCTCATAAATGTCAGAGAGTGGTTTGATTCCTCTAACTGGTGGATCATCTACATCATCATTATTCTCCCATTGAGACTCAAATTGTTTTTTACTTCCCAAATTCATTTATCTGATTCGAAGAATTTCACATCTCTACTTAAAATTACTTTGTTGCTTTGTGGCAAGTAAATTTTGTATGCCTTTGATGTAGAGCTATAGCCTACAAAGATTCCTGGTTCTGCTTTCTTGTCCAACTTGACTCTCTTAACCTGAGGGACGTAAGAAAAACAAAAGCAGTCGAAAGTCTTTAAATTCAGCAACTTCGGTTTCAAACCATACCAAGCTTCTAATGGAGTCTTTTGAAGAAGCGCTTTTGGTGGCAATCTCTTCAATAAAAAAAACTGTTGTTTTGCTGCCTCAGCCCAGAACTTCTTTGCTAGATCCTTGTCATATAGCAAACATCGGATCATCTCCATTATTGTTCTATTTTTTCGCTCCACCACTCCATTTTGCTGTGGAGTGTAAGGTGTTATGAATGGGAGTTCTATGTCCGCATTTTCACAAAACTTGTTGAATTTTTAAGATGTATATTCAGTGCCATTATCGGACCTTATCATCTGCATTTTTGTACCACTTTGAGTTTCCACCAAACTTTTATACTTACAGAAGATATCAGCAACCTCAGTTTTGTGTTTCATAAAGTAAATCCAAGACATTCTTGTATAATCATCAATGAATGTAAAATAGTTCTTACTGCCATTTAAAGATAAAGTTTGTAGAGGTCCTCCAACATCTGTGTGCACCAATTGCAGCTAGTGTGTTGCTCTCCAAGCCTTGTTTCTTCTGAAAAGGCAGCCTTGTTTGTTTGCCATATTGACAAGCAATACATGCTGGTTTTTCCTTTTCTAATTTAGGCAATCCTACTACAAGTTTGTTCTTTTGCATATAAATCAAAGCATCATGATGAAAATGCCCCAATCTCTCATGCCAAAGCATTGAAATATTTTCTTCCTTGTGCATTGCAGCTTGCTCTTCTTCTTGAAAAGTCAGCCTTTCACTTGAATCTTGAATAGTTATTTACCTTTTGCATCTCTGATCATGCAAGCTTTGTCCTCAAATGAAAGTGTGTAATTCTGCTCCATTAACTGACCAACAGTCAAAATATTTTTTGATCAATATCAGGAACAAATAAAACATCTGAGATTAGTATCAAACCTGAGTAGCATTCGATTGCAACAGTTCCTGCGCCTTCGACAGAAATATATGCTATATTTCCAATTCTGACTTTGGAGATATAAGTTGTATCAAGCTCTTTGAACAGATCTTGATTATAAGTCATGTGATTTGTACAGGCACTATCTATTAGCGAACTTTCTGTGGAACTTGAAGTGGCCAAGCAAGATACTACAAAAAACTGCTCTTCAAGAGGTTGTTCAATGGCAGCTTTTACTTTCCCTTGCTGCTGTTGAACCTTACAGATCTTCTCCACATGGCCTAATTGACCACACTTGTTGCATTTTGCATCTGGCCTCCATCTACACTTGTTCTGTGGATGATTGATTTTTTTGCAATAAGAGCATAGAGGGAAGTCTTGAGAGATTTTGTTGGTGTTGTTGTTTTTGCTGTTGTTGATTGATTTTCTTCCCTTGTTGAAGTATTTTTTTTCTTGTTTTTATCTCCATTTTTATTCAGAGATTTGGCCAGCAAAGCTCCTTCAACAATACCTTCTTTTCTAATGAGCTTTCTTTGTTCCTGCCCTAGAAGCGCATTTAATAAGGGACCATGCAGGGGAGATTCTCATGGTCTTCTCTAGACCAGCCGGTTTTTGTGGTTCTAATGTTGCTGAGGCAAAGGCATTGTTGACAGGCATAAAGCTTATAAACAGAAAACTCAGTGATCCAGTGGAAGTAGAAGGGGACTCTCAATTAGTTATTAGATGGGCTCTAAAAAGGGGATCAGCTCCTTGGGCACAAAAGAACATGTTTGATGAACTGGCTGATTTAACTAGGGAATGCAGGATAGCATGGAAAGCAGCACTGCGCTCAGCTAATTCTATAGGAGATAAATTAGCATAAGAAGGAATCAGCAGAGCGTCTTTGTCAGGGTCACTCACTAACAGAATTAAAGTAGATACAGAAATGGCCTTGGCCTTGTAACACTACTATGTAACACTACTATGTTACATTATAGTAACAATAGTTTATTACTATTTATAAAAAGTTTCATCATTTCAAAAAAAAAAAAAAAAAAAAAAACTCTACCAAGGTGATACTTGACAGTTCTCTTGAGTTCTCCGAGGAAGTTATTATAGCCTCAAATATTTCAGGAATTATTACAAGAATATTTTGAACAATTCTAGAATCAGGAAAATCAGAAACAAGAAGCCTAACATTATTGGCAAGAGTGAGAAGTTTGTCTGCGTAATCTTTGATGGTTTCTGATTTTTTCATCCTTTGCATCTCAAATTCTCGAATCAAATTCAGTACTTGCACTCCTTTGATCTTCTCACTTCCCTCATACACTTTCTTCAAGAAATCCCAGATCTCTTTGGCTGTTTTCATTGTCATTATTCGGTTGAAAATGACAGCAGAAACAGCTGTAAACAGGACTGATCTGCCTTTTGACTCCCTCAGCCTCCTTTCTTTATGATGCTTCATCTGTGCAGTAGTTGGATTGTTTGGCAGAAGTGAAACTTCATAATCATCTTCTATAGTGTTAAAAGTCATGGGTAGAATTAGTTATTATTTGTTTATTGTTTAGTTTACTTGCTCCTCAAGCCATGCATGGCATCATTGTAATTTTGTATTTTCGGATTCTATTAATATATGTTTTAGGGTGCTAAAGAGAGTACCTTTGCAGCTGCTGGGTTCGTAGGAACCTAAATCCGTGATTGCTACTACAGCTGGTAAAAAATTGAATTTTTACACTGCCTCGAGATTCGCGCCAAACCGAAAACCTGTCTTTGAGATGCGAAAATCTGCCACTTCTAGTCACAGGTAGTTCTGAACATGTTTTAGAGCTTCCATGTGCGTAAAACTCGTGTTTTTACACGGCCTCGGGAACCGTTCAAGAGGTTTTTTCCGTATTAGAAAAGGTTTTCTGGTGTTTCTGAGCTCTAGCTCGTGCTGCTATTGGTGGTGTTGCTGCTGACGTTATCTGTTGTGTGGTAGGAAGCTGAAGATTTAGTATTTCTCTTTCTTCTGCCATTGTCAGAAGGCAAATGATCTAAATTCATGTGTAAGTATTAGATGCACAATCCACTGCCCTTAAAAATATTTTTCTAGTTACTGCTGAGTCATTGGACTCGTACTGCTGAGTCGTTGGACTCATACTGCTGAGTCGTTGGACTCGTCTCGCTGAGTCGTTGGACTCGTCTTGCTGAGTCGTTGGACTCGTCTTCGCTGAGTCGTTGGACCTGCGTCGCTGAGTCGTCGTTGGACTCGTCATCTTGAGTCGTTGGACGCGCATCTGCTTGAGTCGTTGGACGCGTCTTCTGAGTCGTTGGACGCTGCATCGTCTTCGCTGGACGTTGGACTCGTACTACTGGGTCGTTGGACTCATACTGCTGGCATCACAGCCGCACTGTTGCGTTGAAAGATACAATTTTTACTGCCTTGGTAATTGTGCCAGACTGTTTTAACTCACCAAAGCCTGTGGAAAGGTGTTTTCAAGGCGTCAAAGGCTTCTCCAGGGTTTTAGAAGTATAAATGTGGATTGTCACTTTATTTGAGATGTGTTCCTACAAGGCACGGTAGTCACTCCATATGTTAACTCTGAGGACCAACTAGCTTATCTGCTCATTAAAGGTCTTCGAAGAAAGGAATTTGAGTATCTTCTCTCCAAGCTAGCCTTCATGATATCTATGCTTCAGCTTGAGGGGGGGTGTTAAGATTTAGAGGGTAGTTTAGTAATTTTTACTAAACTTCAACTAGTTATTATTTGTTTATTGTTTAGTTTACTTGCTCCTCAAGCCATGAATGACATCATTGTAATTTTGTATTTTCGGATTCTATTAATAAATGTTTTAGGGTTGTAGGTCATGAAGACCTTACAACCACTTTCTCTCCTTCTCTTCCCCTTCTTCTTATCTCTTCACTTTTCTCTCATCTTCTATCTTCCTTCGCTAAATCTAACATATAGCTTCCCATAAATCATTCGCATCAAGATAGGCTTCCATTTTGACAGCCCACATTTGATAATTCATGCAATCAAATACGGGTGGTGGAATAGAAGTAAAAGATGGTGGAAAAGAAGTGAAAAATGCTTCTGATTCCATCTTGGCTAGGTTATAGGGTCTTTGGGTTTGTATGTAGCTGATTAAGCTTGTATGTGTTTTGGGGTTGTAAATCTCGCAGGTCCCGTGAATTAATAGAAAATGCTCTGATACCACTGTTATTGGAATAAAACATGAAAACAAATGGGATGGAATGAAAGGGTGAAGAAGAAATTTTTATTGAGCATTGATATCACTTACATAAATGAAGTAGTTAACTGAAATACAAATATGTAAAACTAACTTCCTGATATAATGTTAAACTAACAACCTACAAAGTAGAATCAGATCCTAACTTATTTTGACTATTCAGCGGACTTATTTATTTCAAAAAATATTATCAAGCAAGTTATCTATTTCAACAAGACCAAAGACAGGAAAAGACGATTTAAATTCTAATCTGTTGGAGAAACGAGCAGTCGGCCATTCTTTTCATCCTCCTCTGGAAGTGTGATCTTACTACAACATAACCTTTTAATAGTTTGAAGAGAAATCTGATCAGATTCTAAATGGGAGACACAGAAACAAAGAGAAGAATCATCTGTATATAAACGAACAGCAACTACTAAGTTCTGTCTCCATGGGACAATTAGGTCAGATGCAATAATCTTCGGGTAAAAAATAGACACGAGTAATCAGTATGATGACAATAATGCTTTCTATGAGAAAGCACTTTACCGCTCAAACAAACCAAATTGCAACATCAATCAATGCGATCCAGCTGACGGTTTCCACAGTGACATTGACTATTTACTTACCTTATTCGACTACTATTGAATAAGTTCTTGAATACTGGAGATCTTTTGAATGCGTTATTGATACATAAACTAAAAGAAGAGTTTAGAAGTTTTGCAACACTTGATGGCTTAAGCAAATGATAGATCTTAGTGAAATAAATGACAAGGAAAGAATTGATATTAAAGGGCATATGCAGAGAAACAAGAGCAGTGAAAATTCTTTTTCTATGTAATTGTCTTTAAAATGTAGACACACACACGTTATTGAAACAACAGCAGTAGGCCTAATCATCTAAGACCAAAGTGTCAAGCAGACTCAACTCATCTTTATAATAATTTCAAGTCGTCCAAACCATTATTTAATATTATAAGAAGACTTAACGAACTTTTACCAGCTAGTACATTAGCTTCTCTAGGTACCCAATTTTCTAAAAGCAAATATAAAATGCCATGGAGTCCCTATAAATGCCAACAGCACCTAAAAAGAGGATTTTATAACTTTTAACCCCATGAAATACCCCATCACTTCTGCAGCCACAGAATCAGCGATGCCCATAGGTCCCTGGTATGAAGGCAAGATGTTACCTGAGTGGTCTCTAAGTGCTCCCTCGTAACCAGCCAGACCAGGATTGCCAGCTGAAACCCATTCATGTTCAGCTAGATTTTACCATTTATAAGAGAGCACCTAGAAGCCAGCTTAGAAGTGTGAGGGGGGGACTGTGCTGGCAAGCAACATAACTTCAAAATATGTTTCCACCAATTTATTTGAACTCGGGCTGGGCACATAACCATCCTGCCTTTCATCTCACCGCCAATTATGCCCCAGCTCCTTGCTTTGTCTGGAAGCACCCTTAATTTCCTTTCTTCCAATACACACGAAGAAGTGAATATTCCTTTCTAATGTCTCTATATCAGTCCCACAGTTGTCTTGGTTTGATCTACTGTTTCTATATCCCTCCATCCCTCCCTTAATTATTGTAATTTGTTTGACCGATTTGGTCTTCTCATAATAAAAGAGCTTTATTTCCTCAAAAAGAACAAGAAATGTTGGATAAGTAGACTTGTATAAATATATTAGCAAGCTTTAGTTTTCAATATGCACTCAAATTCAATGAGATTGACTTAATTTGGTTATTTTCCAGTCACCACATAGAAAAGCTGTGAAAAAAATTTTGAAAGTCATTTTCTGTCAGAAAATGAAACCTAGACTAGATATTTGGTTAAGGGTAAATAAGCTCCCTTCACAGACCTACAACTCAGGTTCCCTGGTCAGTCAGGCACGTGGCACTGCTACTTGAATTTGAAGATGCACCCTGTGCTGCCCTCAAAATTACTGAAAAAAAATATTTGCCTATTTCTAATCCTGCTATTACATAAAATTTGTTAATACGTTAAAACTTGTTAACTGTATTATGTCTATCTTGTCCTGTCAATTTCAATGCAAACCTCCAAAGAGACAACCATAAAAACATTATTCAATGTAGTTAAATTGTGAATGAGAATTTTAAGTATTTTTTCACAATAGATGGCTTCTAAAAGAAATTAGCTACATCATTCAGCCACCGCCAAAAGAATAGATCCTGACAAATACCCAGAATTAACTCACAAACCCAAACAAGAACATCAATAACGACCAATTCTAGCTATTAAATAAGCCATAAAAGAAAACTTAAGATTACAGGCATTTCTTAAAAAAAGTTCTGACACACATAACACCGTTAATTTGTTTTGACACTTCCAGATAGAACATATGGAAAATTGTTGGAACCTTTGACTCAATATTGTAGGATATGTACCTCAATTTATCTCTTTCCACTAAAGATGTCACCATTCTCAAAGAAAACAATGGCAAAGAAATGAAATATGAACAGCATATACATGCAACTTCTTGTTTATGCTCATAGAAGAGTAAGAAGCAACAGAGAGGGACTGACAAAGAATAAAAGAGGATGAAAATTTCTTTCCAAGAAATCAAAGAATTTTCAAATTAAAGAAAGAAAAATTGAATCCATTCTAGAGAACAGAGTGTAATAATAAACTTCGGGGAAGCTTCATATAAAATTTTTTTCTTTCTTTTTTTTTTTCCTATGCCCCTAAGGAGACTTGAACCCAAGACCTCCCACTAGAAAACCCCCCATGTGACCACTGAGCCATGCTCAAGTTCAGTTCACCCAAACTTCTTTGAATGAATGAAACCAAAGAAGGAGATGAATGCTAATCATAGTGACTCGACTCACCAATAGTCTCCACATGAACAAAGACCGTTCTTAAAATGGTGAAATCGACTAACATCCCTAACAATTATCTCTCTGAACACTATCTTTGAGATGAACTTTGTAGCCGTATGGCAGTCAATACAGATCCTGAGATTCTTAGTGACTCGAATAGCTGTACCAGGAGGGGTACTTATGATTCCAAATGCTATAGCAAGTCTCTCACTATGGCTGCACAACAAGTATCTCTTCTGCTCTTCCTCCACATCATGTAATACATCACCTGTATACGGGACATACCCTTCTCGCTCCATCAGCTCACCCAAAACCTTCAAGGTCTCACGTATTTTATCGTATGATGAGTGGGATTTATCATCTGCTGTGAATGTATATAGTTTGTTTTTAACTTCAATCCAGCTACAAGCTGGAATTTTCTTCATCCCTTTTCCCTTCATAGCTACTCTCCAACTGGCAGAATCCTTCCATCTACCCCCACCAGCATAGATGTTTGCCATTAGAACATGGCAAGCCATATTATCAGGTTCAAGCTGAACAATTTGTTGTGCTACCTTCTCACCCAATGGAATATTTTTGTGAACTCTACAAGAACTTAACAAAGTAGACCACACACTCGCAGTGGGCTTAAATTTCATGCTTGAGATGAAATTGTAGGCCTCCTCTAGCTTTCCAGCCCTTCCTAGAAGGTCAGCTAAAGCTGCATAATGTTCCAAACCAGGTGAAATATTATAATCATGCTCCATGCTATTAAAATATTTCCAAGCTTCTTCTATCAACCCTCCATGACTGCAAGCAGTTAAAACAGCCACGAATGCTACATAATTAGGTTTTACATTCTCGTATTCCATCTGTTTGAACAAGCAAAGAGCTTTTTGGGCCGTTCCATGCAGAGCATAACCCATGATTAAGGCTGTCCATGACACCATATCTGGTGCATCCATCTTATCAAAGATCCACTGGGCTGCTTGAATATAACCACATTTTGCATACATGTCTACAAGCGAGCTAGCTATAAAAACATTGTCTTCAAACCAGCTTCTGACTATATATGCATGGAGCTGCTTCCCAAGATGCAGTGTTGTCAAATGAGCACAGGAAGGCATTATACTGGAAAATGTGACATGTCTAGGCTTAATTTTGGCCATCAACATTTGGCGAAACAACCTCAGGCCTTCATCAAACAATCCATTTTGCACACATCCAGCAATAATTGAGTTCCATGAGATTGCATCTCGTTGAGGTAGCAGGTAAAATACTCGGCATGAATCATCTATTCTGGTGCATTTGGCGTACATATCAATTAAGCTGCTTCCAATGAAAACATCTGAATCAAGAGCATGTCTAATGGAATATCCATGAATCTCCTTTCCTTTATAAAGATCTACATATTCTGCAAAAATGGGAAGAATACTGGACAAAGTGAAGCAATCAGGTTTATGACCAGCTACTCCCATCTCCCTAAGCAACATTAGTGCTTCTATATGCAAATCACTTTGTGCATGTCCTGTAATTAAAGTATTCCAAGAGACAAGATCCTTCACTGGCATCCTCTCAAAAACTTTTTTAACACTCTCCAAACAGAAATTTGTAGTGTTTGACCCCAAAGCAACTCCCTTGATAATTTCACAATAAGTCTCAGCAACTTCACTTCTTGCTTCATATGGCTTACAACTATGAACCATTTCATTGAAGTTAGCACAATCTTCTACATCCAGTGTCCATTTCTCATCCTCTTTGAGGAGCTCAGAATTTTCATTGGACAACTTATGCACTTCACTCTTCTTAGAACCATAAACACCCACCTTGTTTCTAACATTTCCGGGTTCTTTTGTTATGCTTAAATCTACCAAATTGCTACATGTACTTGAAAACTTGTTCACTTTACTTCTTCTAGACGTATAGGAAGATGATCTTCCAATCAGAATCCCACCATCAGCCACTGTATCTCGCCCCAGTTTGGAATACAAATTCATCAAAGCATTCCCAGTATAAAGATCATTATCAAGACCTAGACGAATAATGCAGCCGTGAACAGACTCACCAAGCTTCAAGTTCATCAAGCAGGTACAGGATTTCAGAATTGATGGGAAGATATTATGATCTGGGTAATTGCCTGAAGCCCTCATTTGAATGAAAGATGCAATAGATTGGTGAAAATATCCTCGAAAAGTATAGCATCTTATTAGAGACTTGTAAGAGATAGAAGATGGTACGGCCAGCACCTCAAAAGTACCACAGGCTTCTTGCACAAGGCCTAGGTTTGAGTAGATGGCGAGCAATGCATTGATGACAGTATCAGAGCACTTGGTTTTAAGAATTTGTGCATGAAGCTGTTTTGCTTGCGACTTTGATTTTATGGAACTCAATCTCTGAGTCAAGGAGCTGAGTAAGTTTTCACCAGTCTGAAAATACATTTGCGCTTGAAGTTTGCTCCAGAAAGGTGTTCATGTGTTGCTTTTCACCATCAGATGTCCCAAAACATTGTCGAGAGAAAGGTTTCTAATTTCCACCCACAAATGGATCGCAAACAAATTAGAATGTAAAATTGCTTGCACCACATCAGTTTAGCCAAGAAATTCTGTAGAAAGAGAGACATAAATGTAAGCTACTTCTAGAAAGATATTTAAAATTTCAGATTAAGCCTCATATAGTTAGAGAGAAAAGACTGAAAAAAAAACATAAAAATTAAAGGAAATGATGTCTTCTTTCTCTTGGTAGATTTATAAAAGTTGGGAGACAAAATTTTACACGAGAGGCCCCTCTTGTTAGGAAGAACATAGAAAAGGAAAAAACTAGGTAAGAAAAAAGAAAAATAATATTTTGAAAAGTCTAAAGACCAGCCCTAAAAATTGTGGTTTTAACATAAAACATTTCAAAAAGTTTAAAAGACAAGTTCAGCAACAGTTCTTACAAAATAAAACATTTCTCTGTCAGTGCTGAAGCAGAAAAAAATTAGTGGAAGACCAGATAACTGGATAAGATATGCTCACTGGTAATTTTTGGACAGATATATGGTTGGAATAAAAGCCACTTTTGGACAGTAACCCCAAGACTGTTTGCTCTGGTCAGAAACAAGTTTATTACGGCTGAACAGTCGAGAAACTTGGGAGATATGGTCCAACAGTACCTCAACTTGAGGGACCTAAGTGATCAGGAAATTGATGAAGCCACCTCCCTCCTGAAAAAATTTGATGCACACTACATGAAGGGAAGTGGATAAGATGAAATATGCCCTGGCCATCAGGCCAATTCTTTGTTTTCTCCTGTCTGCCCCCACCAAGCACTTCTGGAGCTTGCCTAGAGTGCAAACTTGGGCTCCTCTACGAGTGAAACACTTCCTATGGAAGGCTGCCATAGGTAAGATCTTAACATATGATGAGCTAACCAAAACTGGGTAGCTCCTTATCAATACCTTATGCAAGTTCTGTGATGAAGTGGAAGAAACTAGTAATCATATCCTATTGCATTGTAGTTTTGCTAAAGAAGTCTGGGGTTCTTTACTACTAAAGTTTGGGATGCTACTTGCACCTGAACACCTTTGAGACAGTACTACAGCAGTGGCTCAATTGCCAACACTACACACTACAAAAAAGGCCTTGGTTGGCCACCTTGGCTGTTGTTCCTTGGCAAATATCATTGGAAAGGAACAGCAAGGTTTTCAATAATAAAGCACGCACCAGCAGAGTGGTGGGCCATAATACTGCATTAACTACCCCCTTTTTCTTCATCAATCATTCTGAAATTCTGGAGTGAAGTCATCGATTTTATGGCACTCAAATCAAGCTGAATGGTCGGTCCCTCATGCCCCATGGTTGAAAATGAACTTTGGTGCGGCATCATTAGGCAATCCAGCGCCAGCAGCAGTGAGAGGAATTATTAGAGAATGCAATGGGCAAATCCAATTATCATAAACTGGTCCAGCAGGCCAATGTACCTCAAATGAGGCACAAACATTGTCTTTGCTCACTGAGCTCCAAGCATACAAAAATCATTTCACAGCACCTCAATCATTGCAGGTGACTCTGCCTTGGTTATTTGCTGGGGCAGCAAAAATAACCCCCCCACCATCCCACCATGGAAGCTTAAAAGTGTCGTAGATGGAATTGAACACATAATAAAAAGTTAGCACATTGCCTGGAGTAAAATGGCAAGGATAGCAATCTCAATAGCAGATAAATTAGCTAAGGCTGGAGTCACTAGAGACTCACTACTTGCTGGGCAGAATATCTTTTTGTAACACTTGAAAATATTTAATTGTAACATAAAATTGTATTATATACTGTAAATATCTCTCAAATCAATGAAAGATTACACAACTTAAAAAAAATGTTTTTCGAATTTTTCATAAAAGTGTAATAACAATCTATTTTTGCTTTGAAGAAAGTGTTATGTATTTTAATAAAGAAGAAACTTAATGCTTCAGATGTAAGGTATTGATTACTGATACAAATATAGGCTGCAGGGCGATATGCTTCCCGAAATTCAGAAAAGTTCCTCTTATCCACTATACAGTGCATACAATTTGATAATTTACGGGTAAAATGAATTGGTCATAGCAAATGCCATCAAAATTTTTAGTGGCTACAAAAAAATAAAAAAGTTTTGAAGGGCATTTTTATCAAAGATAGAGGAGTTCCCTCTATTGACTCCACAAGAGGAAAGAAAGGCCATGGACTAGAATCCTAAAAGTTTCTTTTCTTTCAAACCACCAGAGTGGTGAATCCAGAAGAATGAAAAGAGAGCTTCAAGGAAATGTTGGTTTTTTTTTTTTTTTTTTTCTAGAAAAATGCCTCAACAAGAACACTGAATACTCCATATATCCTCACATCTAACTTTCTGTAACACTATATAAAATACAAAGCTTCTGCTTCTATTTTATACCAAAACGGAGATTATAATGAATCAAACCAAGCAAGCTAGCCTACTAAAAAGTTTCATTAGCATTAAGCATCGCCAAAGATAAATACAACTAGCATGTTTCCAGTTGGGCTATTAAATTTCTGGTAAAACAGAATAGACGTTCAGTAATGATGTTGTCCCATACTTTTTCCCAAACAAAAACGATGTTCTCCTTTAATACTCACAACTAGTTAGAAGACTTATCATTTGATAGCATTAGTCCGCCCTGGTGATATGCACTAATACATAATGCTTGCTAGGGATGAGAATTGCCCATACGCGACTTGCATAAAGTGTCGCAAAGTTCTAACCATAAAGTCAAAGCAAAAGCATCTTACACAGGATATACAGAGATGGCTAGGTATTCTCGCTGAAAGAAGATTATCATTGAACAATCCATGCCTAGTGACCTGTAAGCCCATGCTATATCCTTCTACAGAAAACGCAAGCTATTCTAGAACATTTATCTGGTGTATCATGAAATGCAGTTCCAGATCAGCCTTTGATTGGTCAAACAGAGAGCTACCTCGCAAAATAACACACCATAAAACGTCCATGTACAACAAGGGGTCGAGCAACATTAATTTGAAAACTTATGGAGGACAAGTCTCCAAGGACAACCCATAACAGCACGAACACTGAGCTACATACAAGAAGGCCATGTCTTGTCTTCTACCAGAGAGTTAAGTAACAAATTTAATTAAAGGTGGCAACTTGGTCGATTGGTGGTTCGAAGAGAAAGATAAATCAAAGGTAGAGAGACAGAGAGAGAGAGAGAGGGAGGGAGAAAGGGAACCGCATATAGATGGAGGATAGCACTTTTGGTCAGTGAAGCTCCTCAGCAAAGGACCGCGACTCCCCTGCAAAATCTATTTTTCTTTAACAGACCATAGAATCAGTCTTAGAGCTTGCACAACCAGGGGTCTCCAAAATCAATATCAGGGTGCCTTCCACTGAATTTTATCTGTATGAAGTGAGCAATTTCATTGGTATGAACAGAGAGAGAGAGAGGGGGGGGGGGTAACGAAGAGGGGAGAAGGGGTGCCCGGCCGTAGATGGAGGATAGCACTTTAAGTGAGTGAAGCTCCTCGGGAAGGACCGAGACTCCTGTGCAACTCAGAGCCACCGCAAAGTAATCCGCCGCAGAGTATGGCTTTCAGGCCTCGGTGAAAAAGAAATGATTTTGCTTGTGTGACCTCTTCTGTTTCCAAGCAGAAGGGGAGGGGAATGGGTACTTTATAGCGCTTATAAGCTATGACGAAAACATAAATGCTTTCAAGGGAAGAAGACTGCTCTTCTCAAGTCTTTCTGCTTCTCCTCGGTTGGAAAGAGATCTCTTCAAAATCAATTTTTCGTTTTTTTTTTGAAAATATTCAGTAGCATGGCCCAAGGCCTTAACATGTGAAATCAATTAAGTGTTCCATACAATAAGGTGTTGTTCTGTGACACCCTTTTTGGCTAATACATCTGCCCTCTCATTTGCAATCCTATGTACATGTGACCAGGATGTAACAATTGTTGCAAGATCATGAATTTTATTCATAACTGATCTTAACCTCCAAGGTGGCTTGAGATCCTTCTTACACCATTGGATAATGAGCATGGAATCACCTTCAACAATAAAGGTCCTATAAGCTGAGTATTCAAGAAACACTTCAAACCCTGTAAGAGGCTCATTGCCTCCGCCGTGATGGAGTCAGCAATACCAATGGGTGCCGCATAAGATAGAATGATCTCATCGTGCTGATTTCTAATAAGACCTACACCCGCCGGTCCCATGTTGCCAAAAGAGGGGCCATCAAAATTCAATTTATATGATAATATTGGCAACGGCATCCATAATTGCATTTTGATCATATTTCCACTACCATCACGAGCATGAGCAGCCCATGAGTTCCATATAGTACTGCAGTCAACCACCTTGAAAAGTTTCTGTAGTTTGAGCTATCCAATAACATGATAAATAATTGTATTGCAGGTGTCTCTGCACCCTTTAGACTTATTGGAAAAGACAATTGTTTCTCTCCTTCCTAATCAACCAAGGAATAAAACCTAGACAACACTTGAGCATCAGTATCCCTTTCTTTGATAGACCATGAGAGGTAATCAGATCAAGGAGCCCATGAAAATTCTGAGGCATAACCATTTCGATATCAAATTTGCTTAGAATGAAGAGACAAATTTTCCAACTGTATTGGCAATCAAACGGTTTGCAACTTCTTCTTCGCCATTACATAAGGGGCACAAACTTGAAGTAAGTTGCATTCCCCTTCTACACAGCAGGGCTCGGGTAGGCAATCTGTCCCATAAAAGGCACCCAGTAAAAAATAGTTGCTTCCCTTGGTAAGAAAGTTTCCAAGCAGCAAACGAATGATGGGGATGGCTTCCATGGCCTGTGAGACAAGAGTAACCAGAGTGAACAGTGTATTCCCCAATAGGATGGGGTTTCCAAAGTAATTCATCATTTTGGTCCCTCCTTAAATATAGTCTGGGCAATTCCTCTTGCAAGCCAACAATCTCTATAACCTCTTCATTAGTTAATTTTCTGCCCAGGTACTAAGTCCTATTAAAATCCTTCAATTGACCCATAGGAGCCAAATCAGAAATAACACAATATTGATCCCTAGCCAAATGATAAATTCGAGAGTATCAATCAACCAGAGGGGCCTCCCCCAACCAACAGTCAGTCTTGAAGGAAGTGTTATCCCCCATTCCAGGTTGGATAATAGCATTCTGACGAAAGAAAGGGAGGATCTTGATTATTCTCCTCCAAATTGGGGAAAGTCTCCAAGTTCACGGCCTCTAGCCACCAACTCCTGTTCCTGCTGCCCAGTGCAAGGGTAACAAGACTCTTCCAAGTTATGTTATCAGCCCTATTCAGTTTCCAAATTCATTTAACCAATAGTGCCTCATTCATCTCTTTGATTATTCTAATACCCAACCCTCCATCGAGTTTAGATTGACTGATATCCTCCCATTTTAGGAGGTGAATTTTTTATCTTTTTTATGACCACAACCACAAGAAATTTCTCATGATCATTTCCATACGCTTTGCTACTGAGAAGGGGCAATGCATAAATGAGAGGAAGTTGGTTGGAATGCCCAATAGACACGATTTTATCAATGTAAGTCTGTCGGCTTTAGTGAGACAGCCCAAGGTAAGTAGATGGAAGTGATCCAACTTGACATCCAAGAATGTTGGCCAACTCATTTACTCTGTTTTCCTTCATTGCAAAACCGAAAATTGCTAACTTACTCCAATTGATCCTCAAGCCCGAATCCAACTCAAATATAGTCAAGAGACTTTTTATGATTCTCATATACTTCTTAGTGCCTTTGCAAAATAAAATTGCTTCATCCGCGAACTGAACAAGTGGGGCACCAAGGTTTTTTGATATTTCCCCAAAAAATTTGTACTTGAGAAATAGTGCTCCTGCAAGCTGAAGAGAACAAATAATTGTCAAAACCAGAATCTCTCTGACGTAGCACAAGGTCTTAAGACCTACGCTAGGCGCAAAAATAGGACTCAACAGTCCTGATCAGAGTAGAATTAGGACATTGTTTCTTTATCTATCATTTTACTCAGTGTTTTATTAGGATTCAAATTGTTATTAGGTTTTAATGCCATGCATATTGTAAAACGGGACAATTCAAATTTTATTGACTATTGAAAGCTCTCGTTCTTCTCTTTTCTCCTTCTTTTCTTCCTCTTCTATCCCGTTCTAGCTTTTCTTCCTCTCGTTCTACATCAATTGGTATCAAAGCAGGTCTGATTCCTTTGACCTGCAACCCTTCAACCCCCTTCTATCTTCCATTCTCTTCTGCCCAAAAAATAAAAATAAAAAAATCCGACGCCGTTCTGCTTCTCCGGCGTCGACCTCCACTGCTCCTCCACCGTCGCCGCCTCCGCCGCCGCCGCCTCCCGCTGCCGCCGCCTCCGCCCGTTGCCGCCTCGCCGTTGCCGCCTCCCGCCGCCGCCTCCGCCGTCGCCGCCTCCGCCGTTGCCGCCTCCGCCGCGCCCGCCTCCGCCGTTGCCGCCTCCGCCGCCTCCGCCGCCGTCACCGTTGCCGCCTCCGCCGTCGTCGCCTCCGCCGTCGTCGCCTCCTGCGTCGTAGGATCGTCTCGTCGTCGCCTCCGCCGTCATCGCCTCCTGCGTCGTAGGATCGTCTCGTCGTCGCCTCCTGCGTCGTCGGATCGCCTCCTGCGTCGTCCGGATCGCCTCTGCGTCGCCGCCCCCTCTGCGTCGTCGCCCTCCCTCTCGTCTCGTCGCCGCCTCGCGTCGCCGCTCTCGCCCTGCGTCGCCTCCTGCGTCGCCCTCCTGCGTCGTCGCCTCCTGCGTCGTCGCCTCCTGCGTCGTCGCCTCCTGCGTCGTCGCCTCCTGCGTCGTCGCCTCCTGCGTCGTCGCCTCCTGCGTCGTCGCCTCCTCTGCGTCGCCGCCTCTGCGTCGCCGCCTCGCGTCGTCGCCTCTGCGTGCCGCCTCGCGTCGTCGCCTCTGCGCGTGCGCCTCCTGCGCCGCCTCGCCTCTGCCGCCTCCTCCTGCGTCGCCGCCTCCTGCTGCCGCCTCCTGCGTCGCCGCCTCTGCGTCGCCGCCTCTGCGCCGCCGCCTGCGCTGCCGCCTCCCGCCGCCTCGCTGCCGCCCTCTGCCCGCCTCGCGCCGCCTCCCGCCCCGCCCGCCTCTGCCTTGCCGCCTCCGCCTCCACCCTTGCCGCCTCCGCCCTCGCCGTCTCAGCCTTCCCTTCCCCTCTTCCTCTCTGCTTCGACTTCTGCCCACAGCTCGACACTAAGAAGACTCGCGACCTATATAACTAGGTCGCTCATATTATTTCCGGTTCGGGCCGGTATATCCGAGTTGGTTCATCACTAATCAGTTCAGCACAGGCAGGTTCGGTTCATCACACAGCGGTTCGGGTCAACAGTCCGGTTCAATTCAAGTTGGTTCAACAGGTGAACTCGGTGTAAATTGGTACGTTGTATCTTTGCCCTTCTGAGTATAGTCTGGTAGTTTAATTAGGAGGTTCAAATTTTTATTTAATTAGATCTGGGTTTGAACACATCTCTCACTCTACCTTATCTGAAATTTTGAGCCATTCTTAAAAAAAAATAAAAAATAAAAGGTACATTTTGGTGTTACTTTCTTCAAAGTATTTTGTTTGAGTAATATCTGCTAAAATGATATATTATCCACTAAATTATTTGGTCTTAAGCGAGACCGTTTGTGTTTCCTCCAATTACCTGGGAATTTTTCTTAGTTTAATTTCTTGGCACAATTGTTCACATTCGGTGGTAAAAGATCTGATTTCCAACCTATTGTGAATTTCTTTTCTTACTTTATGTGTTAGCAAAAATTTTATATTTTTTTTACTTAATTATTTTAGTTCTCTCAGCATTTTGTTATACCTATCCCTTTTCTTTTCATCATGACCATGAAAGACCTTGAAGCCAAATTCACTATCTTTGACGAAAACACAGTAACCTTGAAAAAAGAGTGAACACCAGTGAGGCCAACATGACGAACCTCCAGAACCGGCTTGACCAACTCACTCAAACAATTGAACAATTCACCAAATCGGTTAGCCGCCTTCATGATGACTATGTGACCAATCAAAGAAATCCGAAAAAACAGCCATTGAGGGAACCTAGTTGGGAACAGCTTAGGGGTCAAAGCTCTGTTGTGTCACCTTCCTACAAGAATAACCGAACACACACGACAAGTATCTTGCCACAACCTACACCAAATCCTTTGGCCGACCACCAACCTACTGTTGAGGACCTCTTCTCTGATGAAGAATACTCATTGCCCCCCATACCTACTCGACAAGGTTATAGAGCTACAGGTAGACATCGTACCCATATGGATCGTCCTCGATACCCTCATGATGAAGTAGTTGACATGTCTAAGAGGGTCAAGGTAGATGCCCCTGAGTTCGATGGAAAATTAGATCCCAGTGCATTTCTTGATTGGTTATACAACATGAATGATTATTTTGAGTGGTACCAAATGAACGATGCTCAACGTATTCGCTTCATGAAAATGAAGTTGGTAGAGTCCACCAAACGTTATTGGCAAACTGTTCAGTGTAACATTGAAAGATTTAGGACACCCACCCATTTCCACTTGGGCTGAGATGACGGAAAAGTCGAAAGAAAAATATCTCCCTCCTTACTACAAAGACCAGTTGTTCAACCAATTGTTAAACCATAGGCAAGGATCGTCTAGTGTAGATAGTTACATTGCCAAATTTGAGGAACTGTTATTAAGGAGTGACATCAATGAGGATCCAAGATTCACTGTGTCTAGGTTTGTTAATAGGTTACGAGCGGATATCAAACGAGAGGTAATTATCCATGCCCCAGACTCTGTAGAGGAGGTGTATCATAAAGCCATCGAGTTTGAGAAATACCTTCAATACCCTTCTCAAAGGCGTGCTTTTATCTCGTCCAATGATCTTCGTCAAGGTCAGGTGATCCCTTCGCCTAGGTTGAACCCTCGACCATAGTCCTCTTTCCCGCGGGCCTCCACAACTCCTAGTTTTGCAATTCTTCATAGTGAGAACAAGGTTCCTCAGAATCCATACTCTGCTCCTCGGAATGTCATAGTGTCATTATTGTCATGCAAAGGGTCATATTGCTTCCCGTTGTCAAAATTGCACGTTAGCAATGGAACGTGTTGATGAACCCACCCTTGAGGGAGATTCTGAAATTGTTGTTATTACTCCAATGGAGGATCACGACTATGACAATGGCTTAATGATAATCCTCCTGCTGATCCACATCATGTTTCTGCTATCATGGGATGCATCTTGTCTGCCCCAGCTCCACCTGACACTTGGAAGCGCACCAGCATATTTCACACTACTATTCCATTGAAAAACAAAACATGTAAAATTGTTATTGATGGGGGTAGTACCATGAACGTAGTTTCTAGGACAGCTCTAACTCGGTTCAATCTTCATACGGAACCCCACCCACATCTTTTTAGAGTTGCCTGGGTAGATAAGACTTCTCTTCCAGTTACAGAACGTTGTCTAGTACCCCTTCAGATTGGGCCTTATTCGGAGGATCTATACTGTGATGTCTTACCTATGGATGTTGCTCACATTTTGCTAGGTCGACCTTCGCTGTACGATCATGATGTTAAGCACTTTGGCAGAGATAACACCTACTCGTTCTACTACACCCTGCCAAACCTACCCCAGCACAAAAGCCTGTTTCCCCTTCTCCTACCATTGTCCCTGCTAATCGCCTGCAAATATTATCTCCTAAAAAATTTGCGGAGGCGGGAACCGAATCTGGTCTAATTTTTGCACTAGTACACAAGGACAATTTTCGCTTCCTTACAGATGCTCCCATCCACAGCCGTGTTCACCCACTATTGACAGAGTTTCAGGATGTCATGCCAGAAGAACTCCCGAATGAGTTACCCCCTATGAGAGACATCCAACATGCCATTGACCTCACCCAGGTGCCCAATTGCCTAACCTTCCACATTACAAAATGAACCCCACTAAGCGAGCTGAGTTGAATAGGCAAATAGAGGGTTTGCTGCAGAAAGGTTTTATCCGTCATAGCCCAAGTCCTTTTGCAGTTCCTGTTTTGTTAACCCCCAAGAAAGATAGATCGTGGCGTATGTGTGTGGATAGTAGAGCTATAAATAAGATCACTGTGAAATATCGATTTCCCATCCCACGGTTAGACGATATTCTCGATGACCTAGCCGGCGCTCAAGTGTTCTCCAAGATAGATCTATGAGTGGATAACACCAAATTAGAATTCGCCCAGGAGATGAGTGGAAAACTACCTTTAAAACTCATGATGGGTTGTATGAATGGGTGGTAATGACTTTTGGTACGTCTAATGCCCCAAGCACCTTCATGAGAGTCATGACCAACATTTTTCGTCCTTTAATTGGCTAATTATTTGTGGTCTACTTTGATGACGTTCTGATTTACAACACATCTGAGGGGCAACATTTAGACCATCTTCGTCAAGTCTTGACTACGTTAAGAGCTACAAAATTATATACCAACCTCAAGAAGTGCGCCTTTGTGCAAAGTCAGGTCCTCTTTCTTGGCTACATTGTCTCGTCTCAAGCAATTGCGGCTGACCCTGATAAACTCAAGGCTATTCGCGAGTGGCCCGAACTAACTATTTTGACGGAAGCTCGTAGTTTTCATTGGTTAGCCTCTTTTTATCGCAAATTCATTAGAGGGTTTAGCACTATCACTACACCAATCACAGAGTGCCTGAAAAAGGGAGAATTCAAATGGACAACTGCTGCCCATAAGGCTTTCTTTACTATTAAGGACAAACTCACTACTGCCTCATTGTTGCGCCACCCGGATTTATTTAAAGTCTTTGAGGTCGCTTGTGATACGTCGGGTTTGGGAATCGGTGGCGTTCTCAGTCAAGAAGGTCACCCTGTCACATATTTCAATGAGAAACTTAATAATGCCAAACAAAACTACTCTACTTATGATAAAGAATTTTATGCGGTAGTTCAATCTCTCCGTCACTGGCACTACTACCTTTTGCCCAAAGAATTTGTACTTTACTCCGACCATCAAGTCCTCCGATACTTGAACTCCCAGCACAATTTAAGTACAAGACATGCCAAGTGGGTTAAGTTTCTTCAAGATTTTACTTTTGTTCTTAAGCATTGCGTGGGTCAAGATAATAAAGTTGTCGATGCTCTTAGCCGGATGTCCCTTGTTCTCCATTCCATTACCACTCATGTGACAGGGTTTGAGCATATCCGTGATGAATACCCTAGTTGTCCTGACTTTGGTTTGATTTTTAATGACATCAGCGACGCTCCCTCCCGACAGTATGTGGGCTTTCTACTCCGTGATGGTTACCTCTTTAAGGGTACCCATTTGTGTGTTCCTCGTTCATCCCTCCGAGATTTCTTGGTGTGGGAATTACATGCAGGAGGCCTGGCTGGACACTTTGGTCAAGATAAGACCATTGCCTTGGTCGAGGATCGTTTTTATTGGCATTCTCTGAAAAAGGATGTTGCTCGAATTGTCTCTCAGAGTCGTACCTGTCAATTAAGCAAAACTCGGAAACAAAACACTGGCTTATATACTCTACTCCCTCTTCTACACTCTCCCTGGCGTGATCTTAGTATGGATTTTGTCTTAGGATTGCCACGGACTGTTACAAAGCATGATGTTATTTTTGTAGTGGTTGATTGATTCTCTAAAATGGCTCACTTCATTCCATGTTCTAGGACTACTGATGCATCCCATATAGCTAAACTGTTTTTTAGGGAGATTGTGCGCTTACATGGCCTGCCTTCTACTATAGTGTCTGACCACGATGATAAATTTGTCAGTTACTTTTGGAAGACCCTTTGGAAATTATTTGGTACCATATTGAATTTTTCCTCTACTTTTCATCCATAGACTGATGGTCAAACGGAGGTGGTTAACAGTAGTTTGGGGGATTTGCTTCGCTGTTTGGTTGGGGACAAGCCTGGGATATGGGATGTCATTTTACCCATTGCTGAATTTGCTTACAATAACTCTGTCAATCGCACCACTAGTAAAAGTCCTTTTGAAATTGTCATTGGCCTATCACCCAAACAACCTCTTGACCTTATTCCCCTACCCACTGCCTATCGGCCTTCTGAATCTGCCCACACTTTTGCGGAACACATCCATAACCTACATGCTAAGATAAAACGAAAATTGCTATGAGTAATGAAAATTATAAATTTTCTGCTGATGCACATCGTAGGTTTAAGGAATTTCAGATTGGTGAGTCTGTCATGGCTCGTCTTAACCCTGCCCGCTTTCCACCAAATGCCATAAAGAAACTTCATGCCCGATCCATTGGTCCCTTTGCAATTACTCGTCGTCTCAGATCCAATGCATATGTCCTTGATTTACCTCCTAATTTGTCTATCAGTCCTATATTCAATGTGGCAGATTTATTTGCTTACCGAGGCAACATTTGAGCCTCCTGTTTTGCCTTCTTCTATGGTTGCAGGTCCATCTTCAGTTTTGGTTCCCCGATTGCCTACATAGCCTATTGCTTCGCAAGATGTGATTGTGGATGTTCTTGAAGATAAGTACGTTACTTCTGTGACTGGGGGTGATCGTCAATTCCTTGTGTGTTGGAAAAATCGTCCTTCCTCTGATGATACTTGGATTACTGAAGACGAACTGCATCAGCTCTCCCTTGCCTTGTTGGATTCTTATTTGCAGTTTAACTCCCCGGAGTTGAGTTCTTTTCCACTGGGAGGGAATGACGCAGCACAAGGTCTTAAAACCTATGCTAGGCGCAAAAAAAAGACGCAACAGTCCTAATCAGAGTAGAATTAGGAGATTGTTTCTTTATCTATCTTTTACTCAGTGTTATTAGGATTCAAATTGTTATTAGGTTTTAATTAGCCTATAAATAGGCCATGCATATTGTAAAACGGGACAACTCAAATTTTATTGACTATTGAAATCTCTCGTTCTTCTCTTTTCTCCTTCTTTTCTTCCTCTTCTATCCCGTTCTAGCTTTTCTTCCTCTCGTTCTACATCACTCTCCCTTAAATTTACCAACATATTACAAAGTGGCAGGTATGAGTTGTATCCTTAACATCCCATACATCAAAAGAACATTGTTGACAGAATTTTACGATGCAAACTTTGGGTCTTAAGTGAACAAAACTGACAAACACATGCTATCAACGAGCTGGCTGCATTACCAAACAAATACCTTTATCATTTAGTGAGGTTGAAAAAATGAAAACACAACTTCTAGTAAGCATGAATAATAACTAATCAGAAAGGTTCTGGCCCAGTTGGCAAGTACCAGAAAGGTCTGTTACTAGAAATATGGGATTACTATTCTTTCTACCCCTCATTTATAAGGTCCACACCCTCTAAGTGTTACTGTTCATCTGTTTTTCTGTTCCAGACAAAAAAAAAAAACCCCGTGCGCGATCTGCCAACACCCAATCCACCAAATCAACATGGCCATTCAGCTGATTTGTTCTCCCTAAACATTTGAGGAGATGCCATACATTTCAAGTGACATTATGCACCATAGTGTAGCTTGGCAGAAAAAAATTACAGTCAGCATTTAGTATGCAAGAATACATCAAGAATGAATAAAGTATACTGAAATTGAAAGTCCTCCCAACGTTTTTCTATAAATACTTTCTGGAGACAAAGGGAAACAAAGACCCAAAAAAGTAGAAAGCACACAGCCCAGAAGCAAATACGGCAGCTGAATTGCTTTGTGAAACATCTTGTACCATTTATTGAGTGGCTCCAAGTGGGAAATACCAATATATTTCGCCATCAGATTTCTCTTTGTACCAAATTCAAAAAATGTTGCTAGGGTCTTCCTCAAGATTCCCCCTTTTGAAGGTTCTCTAGTTGTTTCTTGGCAATCCAACCTTTCTAATATTGCCTCTCCCATTATTGATCAAATAAAATGAATAAATGTTTGGGATGTTCTCATCTGATCATTGCAATTGAACAAGTTCATTGTACATATTTAATTTCTCCTTGTCATCCAGTTCCATTTGTTTAACAAGATTCCCAAGACATTCATATATTAGCTCTGCTTTTGGATGTGATTTATCTTGGACAAAGAAAGAGTGCATTCTCGTGTCAACCTCAACCCAACTACAGCTAGCGTTCTTAATCAATCTCCTCTTCTTCATCTTCGCTCTTAGTTCCCCCACTTTCTCCCACTTTTGTGCAGAGGCATACATGTTTGATAGAATGATATATGTTGAAGAACCATCAGGATCCTTCTCAATAAGAAGTTCGCCAACTTTCATTCCCAACTCCAGATTTCCATGCAAACTACATGCAGAAAGAAGAGAACTTAGTAAACCCACATCAGCACACATTGCAAAATTTCTTTGCATGATGTTATAAGCTTCATTCAATCTTCCTGCCTGTGCAAGAAGATCTACTAAGCAAGAGTAGTGCTCCAATTTTGGTTCAAAGCCATAAATGTTAATCATATGGTTAAAGTATGAACAACCTTCATCAACTAAACCTCCATGGCTGCAGGCAGTCATTACAGCCAAGAAAGTAGCACGATCAGGACTAGCACCAGACATCTGCATATCTTGAAAAAGGTCCAAATCTTTTGCTGCTTGTCCATGGGAGCCATATGATGTGATCATTGAAGTCCATGACACAAAATATCTTACAGGTAGTCTATTAAAAACTTCAAGTGCATCATCCACAGAGCCACATTTAGCATACATGTCCAACAGGGAACTCATTACAATTTCATTAGAGTCAAACTTATAGTCTATTACGTAATTTTGGATCTCCTTACCCTCTTCAAGAGCTCCTAATTGTGAACAGACAGGTAAAATGCTAGCAAAAGTCACAGCATCTGGTCTGACACCATTATTTCTCATTTCATAGAAGAGGTTGAGAGCATCAAAATAACTACCAACTGCTCAATAACCAGAAATCATCACATTCCATGATATGGTATCTGTTTTAGGCATTCTTTGAAAGACCCAAAAAGCTGAACTAACACTTCCACATATGAAATACAAATCAATCAGTGAGCAGTCAATAAAAATATTAGTTTCAACATGGTTTCTTATAATATAACTATGGATTAGCTTGCCTAAACGCAAGTCAGCTGACCTTGAGCATGCTATTAACAAGCTACTTAAAGTTGTCGTAGTGGGTTTTACTCCATCCTTATTCATCCACACAAAAAGTTCCAACAGACCACACTTTTTGTGGAATATGCTCAAAAACCTTGCTAGCCATCTCTAAACATCCACATTTTCTGTACATATCAACAATAGCATGTTGGACATAGTGGGTAAGAAAACACCTGATCAAAAACAATCAGAAAATTGACACCACTTTTATTCAACTATAAGAGCAACTTAAACTACCTGACCAGAATTTTTGTGAAGTAGTTTTGCTAAACAAGGGTTACTAACACATATAACAACACAATTGAAATTAATCAACAACTCAAGTAATTATTTTAGACACTAACAACATTGATAGACACAATAAATTCAGAAGCAAATATAATAATACAAGAATGAAACTCACAATGAGAATTGAAATAATAGAATACTAAAGTACTTTTTCTCTCTAATAACTCTAATTGAAACAAGATAACAAAATTTTAAGTAAGCAAACAATAGATCCTTAGATTACAACAAATACATCATCGACTATAGAATTAACTCAAATTCCAGCATGCTCAACATGTAATATTAAACAATTACCTTACCTACACAAACAGAGCTACAGCAAGAGAATTGCATTCAATTAAGTTTAGATAACAAAATTACAGCAGCAAGCATAATAATATTTTTAAACTTGAAACAATAAATATACAATGAGGAATAGCAATTTCAGAATCAAGAACAGTTCTGATTCAACACAACCTACTATTAATCGATGCACAAACACTTAGAAACTGAGAGCAATCTAATAGAAATTAAATTAAAATAAAAACTTATCAGTCAAGCTGCGGCATGGAGAAATCCACTGCCCTTAAAGATGTTATCGGCGACCACGGTGCAGAGTCACGAGCCGAGCGTCTCCCAAGGTCACGCAGCCCTCTCAGAAGGGCGTGCACTCATCGCTGAGAGGTTTGGAGTTTGTTCAAAGCCCAGAACAAGAAGAACCAGGAAAAGAAATGTTTCTGAACCACTGAGCAATCACACGGGAGAGAAGAAATGACGATGAGGGAGAGTACGCAGTGAAAGAGAAAGAGCTTCTGAGAGATCCCTGAGACCGAGCTTGCAATCAATCCGAGAAGAACGAGAAATCGTGAGATTTCTGTAGAAGACACTCCTCTCTGATTTCGTAGCTAGGGTTTTATCCCCAAAACACGAACGATTCACCAATGAAGAGATTAGGAGATTCCACGAAGAAGAAGACTAGTGATTCGCCGAGGAAGAAGAAGACAGCCAAGGGAATTTTTTTTCCGTGCCTAGGGTTCTCGGGGAACCCTGTTTTAACCCCAAAATCACGAACGGGCAAAATCCCATTCGTGTTATGAGATCCGATTTAATCGGATCTCATTTTAATGTTTTTACCGTTTGGAAACGGTAATATTACTCACGGGTATGGAAGCGGGTCCCGACTCTCAGTCGGGTCCCGAATCGGTCATTTTCCCAACATAGCAGAACCAACAAACTCATCCACCTGAAATCCACATCTAATCAAATCCTTGTTAATCTCCTCCCCCTTCTTTAAATCTGAAAGTCGTGCGTAAGCAGACAAGACAGTTGTGAAAGTCGCTGAATCAGGCTCAAACCCATCATTCTTCATTTCTTCAAACATTTCAAGGGCTTTCTTGGGTTGCCCATCTTGGTAGTAGCAGGAGATCACTGTATTCCAACAGGCTACATCTCTTTCTGGCATTTCCTTGAACAGCTGAATGGCTGGCCCAAATAAATTACACTTAGCATACATACCCACAAGAGAACTTGTAACAACCACATCAAGGCCGATGCCCAATTTGACCACTTGAGCGTGTATTTTTCTACCATCTCAATCTTTACCAAGTCCTCCACAGGCCTTTATAACGCTTGGGTATGTGTAACTATCATCAGGTTTGATATAAGGAAATGTCTGTAATCTCTTAAATAGTTGAAGTGAGTCATCATACAAGTGGTTCTTGGAGAAAGCAGCCAAAAGGCCATTCCAGAGAGAGATATCCAACGGGTTCTCTATTGTCTGAAAAACAAGCCATGCGGCCTTAAATAAATGGAATAAGATGTAGAAGTTATGATATTTTTGGACAAAAAGATGTTGTTTTGAAGCCCGTGTGTGAGATTATTTTTTAATGTACAAGTTTTCCTTTCTTCAACGATTTGGATGCAATGCATGACCTTATAGAGAAGACAAGCTTCTGAGCATCCATCAAACTGCAAGAACAATTGGAATAAAGTACATCACTACCTATTTCGAATGAGCTAAAAGCGGGGCAACTCAAAAAAGTTTGAGGTAGCAGAATTTGAAGATCAAATAACAAATTTCTTCTAAAGATTTCTCTAACACGTCAATTTCTTCTAAATCCCCACATCAAAATCTTCTAAAGATTTCTCTAACACGTTAACTCTACACTGAAGATCAAATAACAGTGTCAGTTGACTAGAAGTAATGTAACAAACAAATGAAGAGAAACTTACTTTATGGCAGGAGACAAAAATGTGTAAGAAAACGGCTGGTCGAGCAGCAAGAAGGGAGACCCGCGCGGGCGGGCGCGGGCCAGAAAAGGAAGAAATTTGGAAGTGTTTGAAGAACCGACGGCCGGCGACCAAATAAGATACAGCGGCGGCCGACTTTTCACCCAGATTTAGGGGGGTCAAACCTACTCGATTACCCGATTTACAGTTCGATTAGTAATCGGAATGAATATTTCATTCCTATTAGTGATACGGTAAAGTAGCCTTATACTAGTATAAGGCTATTCCGTATACAATTTACTGGATTACATGATGAAGGAGGGTCTTATATTGGACACTTTCAATATTTATCATGTACGAAATGTTTGATATTCAAGTTATCTATAAGTTTTTTATTTTGACTTTAAATTTTTATTTAATATTTTATGTTTTTAATTGTTTATATATATTTTAGATTTTTTAGTCTTTAATTTTATATTATATAATAAATTTTGAATTAAATTACCTTTTATCCATTCATTTATCCGATTACTCACTTGCCCTATGGATTATTATGCAGATGGTACGCATGACATGCTATATAGTAAACGATAGAAGAGTATACAAAGTAGATAGCATGCCATTGGGAGTCTAAAACAATATACAAAATAATATTATTCCATTCGATTTATATAGCACTTATAGCCCTACCCGGAGTTAGCTATTTAAAGGACATGTCCAGCCGCTATGCATTAGGTTTGAGATATTGATGCGAAACGGTTGAGACAGGCTCATACGTATCTATTTCTTTACTTAAGGAAACTTAAAACATAGGGAAATAAAGATATGATATTTTAAATGATTTGAATAATAACTAGGAATCCTAAAATTCTATGGCATGGAAATTAATGAAACTAAGCTATGAAACCCTTCTTGAGTTAACAATGTTTAACTGTTGAGTTTTAAGGGGAAAAACTGTTAAAGAGAGTTATCTCCAACTAGGTAAACTTACAATAAAATTTAAGATTTGCATCGGTCTTCTAATATTAATAATTTTGAATATATGAAGATGGTATACTTCTAGAATATGTCTACCCACCAGATCCCATACACTCCATGTGTCATTCCTAGTAAATTTAAAATCACAAGTAAAAATCTGTTTTTTACTGGGGGTTTTAACCCAAAACCGTCGGCGGAAAAAGCTTTTACTGGCGGTTTTGGGGAAAACCCCCCGTATTAGTTAATTACCAGGTAAACCCCCATTAATTAATAACTTTTTTCGGGCTATTTTCTGAAAAACCCCTAGTAAATCATACTTAAACTGGGGGTTTTGATCGAGACCCCCAGTGAATATGATATTTACTGCGGTTTTAGGTGAAACCCCGTAACTAACACTTTTACTGGTGGTTTTGGGGACCCATTAAAGGTTATTTGTCCTGGCGGTTTTCAAAAAAAAAAACCTGTAAATGTGTCCAATACTTGCGGGTTTAGCTAAAACCCCCAATAAATGTGTTATGTACCGGCGGTTTTTGTTAAAACCCCTAGTAAAAGGTTTATTTACTCGGGGTTTTGGTGTAGACCGCCGTGGAATTGGAGTTTGCAAAACCCAAATATGTCTGGCTTGCCCCCACGCGTATTTTCTCCCACGGGAGGTCCCTAATTGTGTGCCTTTTTCGTCTTTGACTTGAATCGCCGTTCCAAATCAATGGAATCATCGTTGTCGTCGCCATCGCCGGTGTCATGCGTCGCAGTCACTGCCAACACCCGCGTGAAGTGGTCGTTCCCTGAATCCTGTCGTTCCAGCTGCTGTCCCTAATCCTCCTGCTTCCTGATTCCGTTGATGCCGCTGCCGTCCCAAATCCTCCTGTTCGCTGATTCCGTCGTCACCGTCCCCGCCGCTGCCATTGCCGTCGTCGTCGTCGTTGTCGGGGCTGTGAATTTACTTGTAAGTTCAGTCTGGAAAAAAAAGAAGAAAGAAGGTTGTAGGGGGATTTGGCTATTTGTTAAAACAGTCGGTGTTTTATCTTGTTTATATCAGTTTATACAGTCTGTACGTATGACATAGTTTCTTTGGTGCATTAAGCAAATATTATCTTTTTACATCTTATTCTTTGATATTGTTTGTTTATTAATACTTAACCCCGTGTTTGTCATATATGTGAACTTTGAAGTTGCTCCTTGCTTGTGCTCATTGAACAAATTGATAATTGAAAATTAAGCTACTGACTCTAGAAATTAAGCCTAGAGCTGAATAAATTAAGTAATTGGTATTTTTTCTTGGGGACGCATGTTGAATGAATTACATTCTTTCCTTGTATACTTGAGAACAATGAGTAAAACAGTTTCCTTTCTCTTCTATCTTGTCAACAGGCAGGCCAGAGAAAGAAAGTAGAAAGAAAAGAATAGAAAAGATAGTTCTGGACTTTTATATATTGGATTGGAGCTAGTGTTGTAATTGGGATCAATCAATTCATTATCAGGTATTTGAGATTCTTGTACTTATTTATATAAAGTAAGTGGTGATTCTGATGTATGGAGACTGGAATTCTGTTGCTTAACAGTGGGTATCGAGAATATGAAATATTAGCTACATGAATTATTGCTAATTGGTGTCCATTGCTTTAATTTTATGTGCTTGCTTATTGTTCCATCGTTCTGTCCTTATCTTACATTGTTGGTGGTTAATACGGTGTAGGTTGAATATCGTTGACTGACTTGCATTTTTTCTATTTACTAATTTGCTCTAACTAGCTAGCTAGTAAAGTTTTTGCTCTATTTCTTAATTTGCTCTAGCTTGTTGTAGAGTTTTTTGTTCCTGCTGTAGGCTAATTTTTATCTCTTGTCATGACTAATTAGAACTAGTGGTATATAACCTTATATGTCTGGTAATCAGTCACTGCCCTGACCAATATATCTTGTGTGCCGATCAATATTATAGAAAAGTAATTTCCCTTTTTCTAACAAGGAAGAGTCTCGTGTTATTCTTTTGTTGTGGTTTCTAATTTGAAATTTTAGTGGAAATATGGATTTAAGATCATCATCTTAATTTCACTGTGAAGTTTTGGGTCAAACAGAAAAGAAAAGAGATGGGTGTACCAGCATGAAACTTAAAATTCATATCCATATTCAAAAACACTATTCAAACTACTTAATAATTGATAAAGAATCAAGACAAATCATATAGACATGCATATCCATATTCAAAAACACTATTCAAACTACTTAATAATTGATAAAGAATCAAGACAAATCTTATAGACATGTTTGTTTTTCTTCGGGAGTTTTCCAATTCTGATTGATCCGGTGCATTAGTGCTGGTATGATAACACCTGCTTATGATTGCGTCGCAATTGTCCTACTTCTTTCTCGGCCCCCTTGCCTTTTGGACCAAGAAAAGGCCTTTCTCTCTCCCCTCCGGCGAATGTTTCAGTTCGTATAACTACACTTCCTACTTTCGACTCCCCAATAAATAAATAAATAACTTCACAAGAAAGAAGCAACAAAAAAAAAAAAAAAAAAACCTGCCTCTTTGACTCTGTCTTTATGCGTAGATGCAAAGTGCTAAGTGCTACTCTCCAGGTTCGTGATTTTTTTGTTTTTTTTTTTTTTTTTTTATCTTTATAATTATTTTTTTGTCAATTACCCTCTTGGGATCGTCACTCCTATCGGGTCCGATTTTTCGGCCGCCCAACACCGAAGATGACTCGTAAAAAAATTAATAATAACTAAAGGTGAAACGATAAAAGGGTGCAACACGAGGACTTCCCAGGAGGTCACCCATCCTAGTACTACTCTCGCCCAAGCACGATTAACTTCTGAGTTCTGATTGGATCCGGTGCATTAGTGCTGGTATGATAACACCTGCTTATGATTGCGTCGCAATTGTCCTACTTCTTTCTCGGCCCCTTGCCTTTTGGACCAAGAAAAGGCCTTTCTCTCTCCCCTCCGGCGAATGTTTCAGTTCGTATAACTACACTTCCTACTTTCGACTCCCCAATAAATAAATAAATAAATAACTTCACAAGAAAGAAGCAACAAAAAAAAAAAAAAAAAAAACCTCTTTGACTCTGTCTTTATGCGTAGATGCAAAGTGCTAAGTGCTACTCTCCAGGTTCGTGATTTTTTTGTTTTTTTTTTTTTTTTATCTTTATAATTATTTTTTTGTCAATTACCCTCTTGGGATCGTCACTCCTATCGGGTCCGATTTTTCGCCGCCCAACACCGAAGATGACTCGTAAAAAAAATAATAACTAAAGGTGAAACGATAAAAGGGTGCAACACGAGGACTTCCCAGGAGGTCACCCATCCTAGTACTACTCTCGCCCAAGCACGATTAACTTCTGAGTTCTGATTGGATCCGGTGCATTAGTGCTGGTATGATAACACCTGCTTATGATTGCGTCGCAATTGTCCTACTTCTTTCTCGGCCCCTTGCCTTTTGGACCAAGAAAAGGACTTTCTCTCTCCCCTCCGGCGAATGTTTCAGTTCGTATAACTACACTTCCTACTTTCGACTCCCCAATAAATAAATAAATAACTTCACAAGAAAGAAGCAACAAAAAAAAAAAAAAAAAAAAAAAAAAAACCTGCCTCTTTGACTCTGTCTTTATGCGTAGATGCAAAGTGCTAAGTGCTACTCTCCAGGTTCGTGATTTTTTTTTTTTTTTTTTTTTGTTTTATCTTTATAATTATTTTTTTGTCAATTACCCTCTTGGGATCGTCACTCCTATCGGGTCCGATTTTTCGGCCGCCCAACACCGAAGATGACTCGTAAAAAAATTAATAATAACTAAAGGTGAAACGATAAAAGGGTGCAACACGAGGACTTCCCAGGAGGTCACCCATCCTAGTACTACTCTCGCCCAAGCACGATTAACTTCTGAGTTCTGATTGGATCCGGTGCATTAGTGCTGGTATGATAACACCTGCTTATGATTGCGTCGCAATTGTCCTACTTCTTTCTCGGCCCCCTTGCCTTTTGGACCAAGAAAAGGCCTTTCTCTCTCCCCTCCGGCGAATGTTTCAGTTCGTATAACTACACTTCCTACTTTCGACTCCCCAATAAATAAATAAATAACTTCACAAGAAAGAAGCAACAAAAAAAAAAAAAAAAACTTGACTCCGTCTTTATGCGAAGATGAAAAGTGCTAAGTGCTACTCTCCAGGTTCGTGAATTTTTATTTTTTTTTTTTTTTTTTTTTTTTTTTTATATTTTTTTGTGTCAATTACCCTCTTGGGATCGTCACTCCTATCGGGTCCGATTTTTCGGCCGCCCAACACCGAAGATGACTCGTAAAAAAAATTAATAATAACTAAAAAAAAAAACGATAAAAGGGTGCAACACGAGGACTTCCCAGGAGGTCACCCATCCTAGTACTACTCTCGCCCAAGCACGATTAACTTCTGAGTTCTGATTGGATCCGGTGCATTAGTGCTGGTATGATAACACCTGCTTATGATTGCGTCGCAATTGTCCTACTTCTTTCTCGGCCCCCTTGCCTTTTGGACCAAGAAAAGGCCTTTCTCTCTCCCCTCCGGCGAATGTTTCAGTTCGTATAACTACACTTCCTACTTTCGACTCCCCAATAAATAAATAAATAACTTCACAAGAAAGAAGCAACAAAAAAAAAAAAAAACCTGCCTCTTTGACTCTGTATGCTTTATGCGTAGATGCAAAGTGCTAAGTGCTACTCTCCAGGTTCGTGATTTTTTAGTTTTTTTTTTTGTGTTTTATCTTTATAATTATTTTTTTTTTCAATTACCCTCTTGGGATCGTCACTCCTATCGGGTCCGATTTTTCGGCCGCCCAACACCGAAGATGACTCGTAAAAAAATAAATAATAACTAAAGGTGAAACGATAAAAAAATAAAAGGAGGACTTCCCAGGAGGTCACCCATCCTAGTACTACTCTCTCTCCCAAGCACGATTAACTTCTGAGTTCTGATTGGATCCGGTGCATTAGTGCTGGTATGATAACACCTGGTATGATAACACTTATGATTGCGTCGCGCAATTGTCCTACTTCTTTCTCGCCCCCTTGCCTTTTGGACCAAGAAAAGGACTTTCTCTCTCCCCTCCGGCGAATGTTTCAGTTCGTATAACTACACTTCCTACTTTCGACTCCCCAATAAATAAATAAATAACTTCACAAGAAAGAAGCAACAAAAAAAAAAAAAAAAAAAAAAAAAACTCTGTCTTTTTGCTTTAGATGCAAAGTGCTAAGTGCTACTCTCCAGGTTCGTGATTTTTATTTTTTTTTTTTTTTTTTTTCTTTATAATTATTTTTGTGTCAATTACCCCCTTGGGATCGTCACTTCTATCGGGTCCGATTTTTCGGCTGCCCAACACCGAAGATGACTCATAAAAAAATTAATAATAACAAAAAGTGAAACGAAAAAAGGGTGCAACACGAGGACTTCCTAGGACGTCACCCATCCTTGTACTACTCTCCCCAAGCACGCTTAACTTCGGAGTTCTGATGGGATCCGGTGCATTAGTGCTGGTATGATAACACCTGCTTATGATTGCGTCGCAATTGTCCTACTTCTTTCTCGGCTCCCTTGCCCTTTGGACCAGGAAAAGGACTTTCTCTCTCCCCTCCGGCGAATGTTTCAGTTCGTATAACTACACTTCCTACTTTCGACTCCCCAATAAATAAATAAATAACTTCACAAGAAAGAAGCAACAAAAAAAAAAAAAAAAAAAAAAAAAACCTTGACTCTTTGCTTTATGCAAAGTGCTAAGTGCTAAGTGCTCTCTCCGTGATTTTTTTTTTTTTTTTTTTTTTTGAGTTTTATCTTTATAATTATTTTTTTGTCAATTACCCTCTTGGGATCGTCACTCCTATCGGGTCCGATTTTTCGGCCGCCCAACACCGAAGATGACTCGTAAAAAAATTAATAATAACTAAAGGTGAAACGAAAAAAAAAACAACACGAGGACTTCCCAGGAGGTCACCCATCCTAGTACTACTCTCTACCCAAGCACGATTAACTTCTGAGTTCTTCTGATTGGATCCGGTGCATTAGTGCTGGTATGATAACACCTGCTTATGATTGCGTCGCTGTTGTCCTACTTCTTTCTTGCCCCTTGCCTTTTGGACAAGAAAAGGCTTTCTCTCTCCCCTCCGGCGAATGTTTCAGTTCGTATAACTACACTTCCTACTTTCCTACTTTCCAATAAATAAATAAATAACTTCACAAGAAAGAAGCAACAAAAAAAAAAAAAAAAAAAAAAAAAAAACTTGTCTTTTGCGTAGATGCAAAGTGCTAAGTGCTACTCTCCAGGTTCGTGATTTTTTTTTTTTTTTTTTTTTTTTTCTTTATAATTATTTTTTTTCATTACCCTCTTGGGATCGTCACTCCTATCGGGTCCGATTTTTTTTTGGCCGCCCAACACCGAAGATGACTCGTAAAAAAATTAATAATAACTAAAGGTGAAACGAAAAAAGGGTGCAACACGAGGACTTCCCAGGAGGTCACCCCCATCCTAGTACTACTCTCGCCCAAGCACACGATTAACTTCTGAGTTCTGATTGGATCCGGTGCATTAGTGCTGGTATGATAACACCTGCTTATGATTGATTGATTGCGTCGCAATTGTCCTACTTCTTTCTCGGCCCCCTTGCCTTTTGGACCAAGAAAAGGCCTTTCTCTCTCCCCTCCGGCGAATGTTTCAGTTCGTATAACTACACTTCCTACTTTCGACTCCCCAATAAATAAATAAATAACTTCACAAGAAAGAAGCAACAAAAAAAAAAAAAAAAAAAAATGCCTCTTTGACGCTGTCTTTATGCGTAGATGCAAAGTGCTAAGTGCTACTCTCCAGGTTCGTGATTTTTTTTTTTTTTTTTTTTTTTTTTTTTATCTTTATAATTTTTTTTTTGTCAATTACCCTCTTGGGATCGTCACTCCTATCGGGTCCGATTTTTCGGCCGCCCGACACCGCCCAACACCGAATGACTCGTAAAAAAAAAAATTAATAATAACTAAAGGTGAAACGAAAAAAGGTGCAACACGAGGACTTCCCAGGAGGTCACCCATCCTAGTACTACTCTCGCCCAAGCACGATTAACTTCTGAGTTCTGATTGGATCCGGTGCATTAGTGCTGGTATGATAACACCTGCTTATGATTGCGTCGCAATTGTCCTACTTCTTTCTCAGTCCACTTGCCTTTTGGACCAAGAAAAGGACTTTCTCTCTCCCCTCCGGCGAATGTTTCAGTTCGTATAACTACACTTCCTACTTTCGACTCCCCAATAAATAAATAAATAACTTCACAAGAAATAAAAAAAAAAAAAAAAAAAAAAAACCTGCCTCTTTGACGCTGTCTTTATGCGTAGATGCAAAGTGCTAAGTGCTACTCTCCAGGTTCGTGATTTTTTTTTTTTTTTTTTTTTTTTTTTTTTTTATAATTTTTTTTTTAATTACCCTCTTGGGATCGTCACTCCTATCGGGTCCGATTTTTCGATTTTTGCCCAACACGAGATGACTCGTAAAAAAATAATAATAACTAAAGGTGAAACGATAAAAGGGTGCAACACGAGGACTTCCCAGGAGGTCACCCATCCTAGTACTACTCTCGCCCAAGCACGATTAACTTCTGAGTTCTGATTGGATCCGGTGCATTAGTGCTGGTATGATAACACCTGCTTATGATTGCGTCGCTATTCTCCTACTTCTTTCTTTCGGCCCCCTTGCCTTTTGGACCAAGAAAAGGCCTTTCTCTCTCCCCTCCGGCGAATGTTTCAGTTCGTATAACTACACTTCCTACTTTCTCCTCCCCAATAAATAAATAAATAACTTCACAAGAAAGAAGCAACAAAAAAAAAAAAAAAAAAAAAAAAAAAAAAACTCTTTGACTGTCTTTTTGCGTAGATGCAAAGTGCTAAGTGCTACTCTCTACTCTTCGTGATTTTTTTTTTTTTTTTTTTTTTTTTTATCTTTATAATTATTTTTTTTGTCAATTACCCTCTTGGGATCGTCACTCCTATCGGGTCCGATTTTTCGGCCGCCAACACCGAAGATGACTCGAAAAAAAAAAATAATAACTAAAGGTGAAACGAAAAAAGGGTGCAACACGAGGACTTCCCAGGAGGTCACCCATCCTAGTACTACTCTCTCCCAAGCACGATTAACTTCTGAGTTCTGATTGGATCCGGTTCATTAGTGCTGGTATGATAACACCTGCTTATGATTGCGTCGCAATTGTCCTACTTCTTTCTTCGGCCCCCTTGCCTTTTGGACCAAGAAAAGGACTTTCTCTCTCCCCTCCGGCGAATGTTTCAGTTCGTATAACTACACTTCCTACTTTCGACTCCCCAATAAATAAATAAATAACTTCACAAAAAAAAGAAGCAAAAAAAAAAAAAAAAAAAAAAAAACTCTGCTCTTTATGCTGAGATGCAAAGTGCTAAGTGCAAAGTGCTACTGCTCTCTCCAGGTTCGTGATTTTTTTTTTTTTTTTTTTTGAGTTTTATCTTTATAATTATTTTTTGTCAATTACCCTCTTGGGATCGTCACTCCTATCGGGTCCGATTTTTCGGCCGCCCAACACCGAAGATGACTCGTAAAAAATTAATAATAACTAAAGGTGAAACGAAAAAAGGGTGCAACACGAGGACTTCCCAGGAGGTCACCCATCCTAGTACTACTCTCGCCCAAGCACGATTAACTTCTGAGTTCTGATTGGATCCGGTGCATTAGTGCTGGTATGATAACACCACCTGCTTATTGCGTCGCAATTGTCCTACTTCTTTCTTTCTTCCCCTGCCTTTTTTGACCAAGAAAAGGCCTTTCTCTCTCCCCTCCGGCGAATGTTTCAGTTCGTATAACTACACTTCCTACTTTCGACTCCCCAATAAATAAATAAATAACTACAAGAAAAAAACAAAAAAAAAAAAAAAAAAAAAAAACTTTGCTCTTTGACTTTATGCGATGCAAAGTGCTAAGTGCTGCTAAGTGCTACTCTCCAGGTTCGTGATTTTTTTTTTTTTTTTTTTAATTTTTATCTTTATAATTATTTTTGTGTCAATTACCCTCTTGGGATCGTCACTCCTATCGGGTCCGATTTTTTTTTGCCGCCCAACAACACGAAGATGACTCGTAAAAAAATTAATAATAACTAAAGGTGAAACGATAAAAGGGTGCAACACGAGGACTTCCCAGGAGGTCACCCATCCTAGTACTACTCTCGCCCAAGCACGATTAACTTCTGAGTTCTGATTGGATCCGGTTCATTAGTGCTGGTATGATAACACCTGCTTATGATTGCGTCGCAATTGTCCTACTTCTTTCTCGGCCCCCTTGCCTTTTGGACCAAGAAAAGGCCTTTCTCTCTCCCCTCCGGCGAATGTTTCAGTTCGTATAACTACACTTCCTACTTTCGACTCCCCAATAAATAAATAAATAACTTCACAAATAAAAAATAAGCAACAAAAAAAAAAAAAAAAAAAAAAAAAACTGCCTCTTGTCTTTATGCGAGATGCAAAGTGCTAAGTGCTACTCTCCAGGTTCGTGATTTTTTTTTTTTTTTTGAGTTTTATCTTTTTTATTATTATTTTGTCAATTACCCTCTTGGGATCGTCACTCCTATCGGGTCCGATTTTTCGGCCGCCCAACACCGAAGATGACTCGTAAAAAAATTAATAATAACTAAAGGTGAAACGATAAAAGGGTGCAACACGAGGACTTCCCAGGAGGTCACCCATCCTAGTACTACTCTCGCCCAAGCACGATTAACTTCTGAGTTCTGATTGGATCCGGTTCATTAGTGCTGGTGGTGATCACACCTGCTTATGATTGCGTCCGCAATTGTCCTACTTCTTTCTCGGCCCCCTGCCTTTTGGACCAAGAAAAGGCCTTTCTCTCTCCCCTCCGGCGAATGTTTCAGTTCGTATAACTACACTTCCTACTTTCGACTCCCCAATAAATAAATAAATAACTTCACAAGAAAGAAGCAACAAAAAAAAAAAAAAAACCTCTTTGACATTGTGTCTTTATGCGTAGATGCAAAGTGCTAAGTGCTACTCTCCAGGTTCGTGATTTTTTTTTTTTTTTTTTTGTTTTTTCTTTATAATTATTTTTTGTCAATTACCCTCTTGGGATCGTCACTCCTATCGGGTCCGATTTTTCGGCCGCCCAACACCGAAGATGACTCGTAAAAAAATTAATAATAACTAAAGGTGAAACGAAAAAAGGGTGCAACACGAGGACTTCCCAGGAGGTCACCCATCCTAGTACTACTCTCGCCCAAGCACGATTAACTTCTGAGTTCTGATTGGATCCGGTGCATTAGTGCTGGTATGATAACACCTGCTTATGATTGCGTCGCAATTGTCCTACTTCTTTCTCGGCCCCCTTGCCTTTTTTGACCCTTTTGGACCAAGAAAAGGCCTTTCTCTCTCCCCTCCGGCGAATGTTTCAGTTCGTATAACTACACTTCCTACTTTCGACTCCCCAATAAATAAATAAATAACTTCACAAGAAAGAAGCAACAAAAAAAAAAAAAAAAAAAAAACTCTGTCTTTATGCGCGATGCAAAGTGCTAAGTGCTACTCTCCAGGTTCGTGATTTTTTTTTTTTTTTTTTGAGTTTTATCTTTATAATTATTTTTTTGTCAATTACCCTCTTGGGATCGTCACTCCTATCGGGTCCGATTTTTCGGCCGCCCAACACCGAAGATGA